>OZ036014.1:4269127-4334127 GCA_964035015.1 Corallium rubrum
ATAATTTCAGCAACGATTTTGTTGTCTTTCTCGGCCTTACTTGCATGGGCAGTGGGGAGTGGGGGTAGCACCAGCTCAACTATAGTCTACCAAAGGAATAATAAGACCTGCTCGCAGGCTAATAATAAGACGTACCCGCTCTCTACGAGTGTATAATCAGGTAGTATAATAGCACAGTATTAGGAGATGGTATACTGTGCTCATCTTCTGCATAATAGGCAAGTACTGGTGATCCTAAGGCCAGGGTAACGGTGATAACTTGTATATGATGGAGTGAATACAACTAAGGACGTGCTCGTTAGGGCCGTTTACATGAATCCGGATTGAGTTTCAATCCGGATTGAAAAGCGAAGTCAATCCGTGTTTAAGGCCCATTTCCACTCAGGAAAATTTTCCTCGGACAGGACATTTTCTTTTGTCTCAAGTTAGTCCTGCCCAAGAGCTCACAAGACAAAGGGAAATTTCCTGTCCGAGGAAAATTATCCTGAGTGGAAATGGGCCTTTACATGGGAATTGGGTTTCTGGATTGGAAATCCGCCTGTCGCCTGAAATCCGTAAATATTAGAAAATACGCATGCATTGTTTGTTCCAGTCCTCTGTCACGTTTTTCATTCCGGAATGAAACTCGCACCGCGTTTACATGATTCCGGAACGAAATTTCAATCCGTAATGAGAACGGATTGAACTCAATCCGGAATGAGCTAATCTCAATCCGGATTCATGTAAAACAGATAAAGGGGTTTGATCAGAAGCGGAATGAGTTCAATCCGGATTGAAACTCAATCCGGATTCATGTAAACGGCCCCTTAGTCATGCAGATCTTGGTGTCCGCAGATTGTATATCCAGCCACCGAAAGGCTTTAGTCCGAGCATCGAAAATGTCCGAAAGAAAGTACTCGAAACTCGACATCGTGGTGGCAGTGGTGGTGATGCAGGTTGGTTGTGGTGATGAAGATGCTGATGATGAAGGTTGCGGTGATGTTGGTGATAATGAAGGTGGTGATGGTGATGATGTATGTGGTGG
Organism: Corallium rubrum; assembly: GCA_964035015.1. Lineage (NCBI taxonomy): Eukaryota > Metazoa > Cnidaria > Anthozoa > Scleralcyonacea > Coralliidae > Corallium > Corallium rubrum. The sequence goes on from OZ036014.1 coordinate 4,270,152, forward strand.
TGTTGATGAGGTGATGATGATGGTGAAGGTAGTGATGGTGAAAGTAGTTGTGGTGGTGATGGTGGTGGTGGTGATGATGGTGAAGGTAGTGATGGTGAAAGTAGTTGTGGTGATGACGGTGAAAGTGGTGGTGGTGATGATGGTGGTGGTGATGACGGTGATGATGAAGATGGTATTGAAGGTGGCGGCGGTGATCGTGAAAGTAGTAGTGGTGGTGGTGATGATGGTAAAGGTAGTGGTGGTATTGATGAACATGGTGGTGGTTAATCTGATGAAGATCTGGCCAGACTTGAAACTTGTTCTCCAAGACTTGAGACATTATTTATTTTTCAAGATACAAGATTTCTTGGGTATACCACAGAAGGACTTCGCAGATAAAAACTCAAAGCCTCTTTCTCATTTACTGATCTTTCATATTTTATTCTAACCAAAGTCAAATGCGGTTTTGGTCGCGTTAGGGGGCACACGACTCATCAGCAAGGGACAAGAAGACATGAATCTTATTATCTCCCTCATCTGACAGACTGTCGCGTGGTTTATATTTCACTGAAAAAATGGTTTGTGGAACACTTGATATTTCTTAATAAAATGTGTAGTTATACAGAGTAATTAATTCTTTGGCGATAAAGCAATATTGATAAGTTTGGTGGAAACACCAACATATAATTTTTTTTAACTATATTATATAGAGAAAGCTGTAGACGCTATTTTTCCTAAACACTATATATATTATTGTAAATGTTTAAAATGTTTTAAAAACTTTTAAAACAGTCTCAGTGAATTACTGACATTCATTTATCACACAAACACAATCAAAGGCTTTACGTATAATATCCTAGGAAACTACGTCCAAATTCTCTAAATTTGTCGCCTTCGCGGATTTTTGCGTGAGGAGTTTTCAGATTCATCGCTTGAAGACCTTGAAAAATAAATTGACGTTTGAACTCTTGTAATGAGATTTCTAGTCAAGATATTTCAGTTGCTGGTATTAATTTAAAAGCCATGAGTTGATCGCATTGATCAATTGTAAACTTTTTACGAATTTGTGTCATTCAGTTCTAATAAAAATTAGTCTTCCTTTCGCGTTTCTTGTATATATCTAAATATACTAAGAATTTTGTGACTTGCCGCGATATTTTTTTAATTTTACGTTCTGTGACCGTTCTGATAATTATTTTCCAAAACAAACGGACTATTTGCATAGAGATTTTTAATGAAATTCCTTGTCTTTGGCAGGTGTACGCTCACCAAACACAAGAGTTTTTCAAAACAATAATTAACCGTCCGTTGTCTTTCTTTCTCTTCTTAGCTTGAAACATTCAAACGGGATGCAAAATAAGCGTCATATAAACACAACGTTGAAGCAGTAATACGGTGAAAGATTGGTGTGGGTGTACTGAAAGCAAAATGCAGCGTGGTTCACTGGAAGAGAGGAGATCGATCAATGAAGAACAAGGTACGCACCAGTTCATATTGTACGGGTCGTGCACTATAGCAAACGTCAAAGATCGAATCGTTGCTGATCGATCCTACCAAGATTATTTCCTTAACAAGTTGATGCTTAATTTTTTGTTCGTATAGTTCTTATTCTTACTGTACGAGCTCTCATAAGTTGTTAATACTCAGGGAAACTCTGAGCTGGCAGGACTCGAACCGGCCGCAACCTTAAGTCCTTTTGAAGTTGAACATCTAACGACAGCTTCATTGATACAGTAACAAAATTGAACAAACTCCAAGCTGAAACTAATTTCTTCGTGCATATGTGGCACACAAATTAACAAGTTTTTTCTTGGCATACGTCTTGTTCAATCAACATTGGTATAGCCGGCTTTACAACAAGGAGAAACTTGTTATAAATAAGAAAACTTGGTGTGCGGCTTTACACTAACGCCTCCGCGTTTAAATTCAAAGGTTATTCTACCAGTGAGTTTATTATTGAGCGAAGAAGTTTTCAGTTTTATAGACCATATTCATAAACGGCCGTGGAATTAATATTCTTTTATGTGCATATAAATTAGCCCCTCTGAACTCGTTTTCATGTGAGAAATCCAAAAGAATAGAGGGGCTAATAATTTATATGCACATATAAAAGGATTTAAAATTGTCGACCAAGGTCTATAATATTTGGATTCATTGGTTTGTAACTGTATTTATTAATACGATATTTATATAATACTGAAAAATATTGTTGTTAGCTACATGCTAGCCCAGAAACGGTTTTACTGATGCAGTGGACCCGTTTACACGATGCCGGTACAATTTGAAAACGGAACAAAATCATGCCGGTATGCAAATACAGCATATAACTGATTTAACGTTATTTTTGTGCCTGTATCGTGTAAACGCAAGGCCTAAACGGCATGATTTTGTTCCGTTTTCAAATTGTACCGGCATCGTGTAAACGGGTCTAATATTTGATTGTCGGACTCTGTATAAATTAAGTTTATATAGATACATATGTTTACATTTTATATGAACACAGTTCAAACTCTACTGTATTGGGCCATCCCACTGGGTTGGCCACATTGACCTTGGCTGTGAAATAAAAGTATAGTCGGTGCTGGGTAGGCAGTGTTGAAATACAAATCGAAATATGGTAAGGTTGGAGTACTGCCCACACTCTAATCTTTACGTTTCTCTCTGACGAAGGGCCTTCGCTCGAAACGTTAGAAACTACGTTCAATTGAATAATTTCGGCAGTACCCAAACCTTACCATATCTCGATTTGATCCAGATTGGACTGGATCGGATCTACAAGTCAAAAGCAATGTGCCAGAATGCGCGGAAGTTGTGCACGGAGTGCGCGGAAGTTGTGCACGGAATGTGCGGAAATGTGCACACGGTAACGTTTCTCTGCGTATTGTTTACTGTTCTGAAGGGAATCGAGAACAATCAGCTCATTACTTGAAACAATGGAAAAACGCTCGGAAACGTTACCGTTAGTCTAAAATATTCTAAACGAATATGAGATCGAAGTTTGAAAAAAAATGTCATTTTTTTTCTAGCTGATCAAGATGTTGATACAGATGATGGTTACGGTATCTGTGCATTAATTTTAACAGCACTCTCCCTCATTCTTGTCACTATAACGTTACCATTTTCGTTGTTTTTTTCTCTAAAGGTAAGCAAGATAGCAAAGCCGCTTCATGTAAGATTAAAATACTGAACTTTGTATAAGTTGGGTTAAATTATTCTGCATTGTAGATAGTTCGCGAGTATGAAAGAGCAGTCATATTTCGGATGGGTCGCCTTTTGCCAGGAGGAGCCAAAGGACCTGGTGAGGAATTTTTAAACTTTTTAAGATTCAAAGTTAGAAATTAGAGCTTTCTATGTTCTGTTTTCTGTATATCTGTGTTGACTGGACGTGTACTGTTTCGATTTCTGAAAGCTCGAACTTGTAATCTTGACCATTATTTCACTTTGGTTTTTCAGGGTTGTTTTTTATAATCCCGTGTATTGATTCATATAAAGCAGTCGATCTTAGGGTGGTTTCATTTGATGTTCCTCCGCAAGAGGTGATATACGTTTTCTCTTCGTTCGTTCGTTCGTTCGTTCGTTCGTTCGTTCGTTCGTTCGTTCGTTCGTTCGTTCGTTCGTTCGTTCGTTCGTTCGTTCGTTCGTTCGTTCGTTCGTTCGTTCGTTCGTTCGTTCGTTCGTTTATTCGTTCGTTCGTTCGTTCGTTCCTTCCTTCCTTCCTTCCTTCCTTCCTTCCTTCCTTCCTTCCTTCCTTCCTTCCTTCCTTCCTTCTTTCCTTCCTTCCTTCCTTCCTTCCTTCCTTCCTTCCTTCCTTCCTTCCTTCCTTCCTTCCTTCCTTCCTTCCTTCCTTCCTTCCTTCCTTCCTTCCTTCCTTCCTTCCTTCCTTCCTTCCTTCCTTCCTTCCTTCCTTCCTTCCTTCCTTCCTTCCTTCCTTCCTTCCTTCCTTCCTTCCTTCCTTCCTTCCTTCCTTCCTTCCTTCCTTCCTTCCTTCCTTCCTTCCTTCCTTCATTCCTTCCTTCCACCCTCCCTTCTTTCTTTAGTCCCTCCTTAGCTTTCCCTTATACTTTCTTCCCCTCTTTCTTTCTTCTGTATCTTCTTTCCTCTTCCCTCTTCTCTTTTTTCCTAAATGAACCCGTTTTAATCCAATTTACCTTTGATCAGATTCTGACCAAAGACAGCGTGACAGTCGCTGTGGATGCTGTTGTCTATTACAAGATCTATGACGCTACCATATCCATCACCAAGGTAGAAAATGCAAGTCGTGCAACAAGATTCCTGGCTCAGACCACTCTTCGTAATGTTCTTGGAACAAAAAGCTTAAGTGAAATTCTTTCGGAAAGAGAAACCATAAGCCACAGCATTCAGGTAAATGGTGATTGATTGATTGATTGATTGATTGATTGATTGATTGATTGATTGATTGATGGATGGATGGATGGATGATGGTGCTTTGTCTGTCTGCCTGTCCGTCCATCCGTCTGTCCGTCCGTCCGTCCGTCCGTCTGTCCGTCCGTCCGTCCGTCCGTCCGTCCGTCCGTCCGTCCTGTCTGTCTGTCTGTCTGTCTGTCTGTCTGTCTGTCTGTCTGTCTGTCTGTCTGTCTGTCTGTCTGTCTGTCTGTCTGTCTGTCTGTCTGTCTGTCTGTCTGTATTTGTTTGGTTGGTGTACTCTATTATTCACTCTATACTGTAACTCTAGCTGTTATTAATAATAATAATAATAATAATAATAATAATAATAATAATAATAATAATAATATTAACTATTACCACTTCAACAGAACACTTTGGAGGGTCCAACCAAGGCGTGGGGAGTGCAAGTTCAACGTGTAGAAGTGTAAGTATGACATGGCTGTGCTTACTTATACAGTACGTCCTACAATGTTATCTTACACAAATTGTACATCTACCTATATTGTTGCTAGGTAGCTTTTTATATATTCGCGTGTATTTATCTTTGCAGTAAAGATGTTCGTCTTCCTCAAAATCTGCAGAGAGCTATGGCGGCTGAAGCTGAAGCAGCGAGAGAATCGAGAGCTAAGGTATTAGAAAAGTAATTTTGGCTGTGTTCGTGTTCGTGTTCGTGTTCGTGTTCGTGTTCGTGTTCGTGTTCGTGTTCGTGTTCGTGTTCGTGTTCGTGTTCGTGTTCGTGTTCGTGTTCGTGTTCGTGTTCGTGTTCGTGTTCGTGTTCGTGTTCGTGTTCGTGTTCGTGTTCGTGTTCGTGTTCGTGTTCGTGTTCGTGTTCGTGTTCGTGTTCGTGTTCGTGTTCGTGTTCGTGTTCGTGTTCGTGTTCGTGTTCGTGTTCGTGTTCGTGTTCGTGTTCGTGTTCGTGTTCGTGTTCGTGTTCGTGTTCGTGTTCGTGTTCGTGTTCGTGTTCGTGTTCGTGTTCGTGTTCGTGTTCGTGTTCGTGTTCGTGTTCGTGTTCGTGTTCGTGTTCGTGTTCGTGTTCGTGTTCGTGTTCGTGTTCGTGTTCGTGTTTGTGTTTGTGTTTGTGTTTGTGTTTGTGTTTGTGTTTGTGTTTGTGTTTGTGTTTGTGTTTCTATTTGCAATGTTTCCAATTGATTGTATTATTTGGATGTTTAGGTGATTGCTGCTGAAGGTGAGATGAACGCATCTCGTGCTTTGAAAGAAGCAGCTGAAGTGATTGCAGAGTCACCTCAGGCTTTACAACTTCGTTATCTTCAGACATTAAATGCGATTGCTGCAGAAAAAAATTCCACGATCATCTTCCCGCTGCCTATTGAACTAACATCTTCACTTATCACGAGAAAAAGTTCAGTAGGAAGTATGAGAGTTGTATAACTGTAATTTTAAAAAATGTTTTGCCACTCCTAGTACAGATAACTAGATACCACAACGAACTTCGGATCTTGTCGTGCGAATATTTATGACTTTGAAAAACATAGTTTTGGAATAGTTTTAATTAAGAGCCCGAAATGTTAGAAGAATAGCAGAGTGAATTAGCCAAAGAACTGATTACAAAATGTGGCCGTACATGAACTTTCTGCCTGCAGTACACTGACGAAGAGGATGAATTGGCTGTCAAAATACAGCATTTCTTTTTAAAACACTAATTTCATTTACCATTTTGCTAGGTTGTCAACAGTTGTTTTTAGATCTGTCTAGTATTATCAATCGCTATATGACAAAAACTGTTTTTTCAAAGCAAAAGCAATTAGTGAGTTAAAAACAATAGCAGAGTTTAGAATAGCGCTTAATAAAGTTCATTACAGTAACTATGACTTCAATAGTGTATGACTTTTGTGACTGGGTTACCAAAATTTTGGCTAATAAGCTTGACAAAGCCTTGTATAGTGTGTGGTCTGCATCGTACTGTGGGTAGCGTGAGACAAGTTATAATGAACCATTGCAGTGAGTCAGTAACATATTGTGAGACAAGTTGCACAACCTTTGCAGCGTGTAACAAACGAACATGTTGTGCAATGGTTAACTCCAAGCACGGAGCATGCAATCAATGGTGCAATGCTTCGTGAAACTTAAACTTGTTTCGCTATCACGTCAAGACAAATTAATATAGAAACATAGCAACGTTATCTTATCAGTAAGTGATATTTGTTTTATTTAATAGAATGAACAAACTTCTAAAATTGAAACCTGTGGGCCGTGACGATACTTTCAAGAATTATACTTGTCAGAGCAAGAAATATACTGCTATAGACTATAATCCTTTAGGGTGTTCAGCAAATATTTGATCTCAAAGTAAAGCAGTTTATACGAAGAAAAAAGCAACGAATACAAACCACTCGTTGTAAAATGGTTTTAATAATTTATCCATGGCAAAAAGTTAAAATTGAATAAATCTTAGGAGCTAGCTTTCGGGACAATCCGGAGCATTTCTCATTGTGTTGTCAACAAAAAATATTTGCATACCATGAATATTAAATCAGTAAAACGATCTGTCGAAATAATCTTTCGTCTTTGTGTCACCGACACTGAGGTATATGTTGACATCTGATCCCTGTTGAATCAAATGACAGAGCCCATGGAAATGAAAGGACAAGTTATGGAAGAAACACGACCTATCCACAGACTTTCAGGTAAATAAACTTTTATAACTAATATTGAATGGACATATGGAAGATAACATGACAGATGTTAGTACGCTATGCAATTTGGTCTGGACTGTTGAGCGTTTCTTCTTATCAGAAGTGTGTGCAGAGAGCTTTATAAAAATATGGCGAATTACTCACTTATTCTCCGGTGTGGAGTTGTAGCATATCAGTATTCGGTATATGTTATCATGTGTTATTTAATTGTATATTGCACATATAGCTTACATAAGTTATATGAACAAGGGAAATATAGCAGTATCGCCTAGTGTTCTGTTTTCTAGATATAATGTGAAGTAGTATTTGATTGTATTTTTACTTTGTCTTCGCGTGGTCTGAGTGAATATTTGAAGGTATTCAAGCAGTTGCTGGGCTAACGACACTTCACTTGTTTACATAATGGCGGCTAAAGAAATATCCCTTGGCATAAACGAATTACGATGAGAATTTTCGCGACCACAAGCAAACTTCATCACTCGTCTAACCTAGTTTTATACTTTAGTATACTTTATTTCGGGTTTTATGATGGATAAGTGTTGGATTACAGCACTTAACGGAAGAATTAATAGTAACTTGCTGCGCAGAGATATAGATAAGCAGATCTTTGCAATATTGTTCAACTAAGCTAGTGAGCTGAGTTTTAAATGTCCATACATGAGTAAATGATCTGGGATATAGATTACTTGTTTTTCCATGATTTTACGGCCTGTAATTACTGATATATATATATATATACATGCTACCATCTTCATATAGCTTGTCATGTGCAGAAGATCTTCAGTATTAATGAAATATTAATACATGTACAGACTTTATAGCCGTTTCAAAAGCAATCATATTTATTTAAACATTTCACTTCCCAATGTTATTTTATTCTCATAATTGTCCAAAATTGCGATAATATTCTACTTTGCTTAAAATTAAGCTCTGATGTCAGTATACGAAATAATGTCATATTCATTGGTATACGTAACTCTGCATAATTTATGCAAATTATTCACTCCAAAAGGTGATCATGGCTTCTCACGCTATCAAACCAGCAGGTAAGTAGTCCTCTTTCCTTCGTCTTTTCTTTGCTTTAAAACAACCTTCCTAGCAATTCTTCTGCATAATAGGTAAAACTAAGCATTTGTGTATCCATTCAAGTACAGTTTCGTTGATTTTATCGCGTTTTCCCCCTTCCCGTCGTAAAAACTAAATATTTGATGAGCTGTGTTGCCAAGGCACCATGGTCGAAGGGTTGGAAGATTTGACGTTTTCTTTCTTTCTCTGTCATTCAACTCAAATAAAATTGAAAGAGGTTAACAAAGGATAAACGATTTATATTTCTGTGGGTCATATATTTGTTTTTTTATCCTTTATTTGGGAAATAAATAGCGATTTCCGTGTTGCGTAATGATATATTATTGTTTGTATTTAAAGTCCGTTTTTCATTCCGACAATGCTGCTTTATCTTATATAACTTAGTTTATTTTTAAGTTATCTTTCTGTGGGTATTTTAAAAACATTAAACATGCAGCAAGCGTCGAGTTATATTCTATTTCCTACGAGAGATTATGTTGTGGTGTTATAAAGATTGAAAACTGAGCAATTAGCTCGAATTCGTTTGAAAGTTCGTCCATATTTCAAAACACTTGAACATAATTGGAAACGTAAAGCACTTCTTGTCCACTTCTGGGGTGTTCAAGTTTTGTCAAACGTTGAAAAGATATTGTTTTAAAATTAATTCATATATTGACCTTCCCAACATTTTGTCTCTTATATAAGCTAATACCCCAAGTAATTTTGGCAGTCTAGCTTTTGGTGATCAAATATTAATTACCTTCACTTTAACAATAGTACAGCTTGCAAACATGCATTTTTGGCTTCAAGTAAAATTAAATTAGTTCAAATTAGGTTAGAGTTTCTGTCATGTTGTAGTCATGTGATGGACACAATGAACTATGACTGACTCAGGAATTAATCAGTTGTATATAGCCAGGGGGGAATTGTGAAGAGTTTAAATCTGTGAAGGAACTCGTAGAGGGGAAGGGGTTACAGTTGTTTTCAGGCCAAGTGAGTGGACCAGTAATGTGTTATATATATTGCAGGCATGCATATGCTATAAATTACAATACTAAGGGTCTATACAAAATGCCTCCAACTTGTTTTTACATTTACAACTTGTTTATAAATTAATCTAAAGATATTCTGACATGTATCATTCTATGTTCTGATTTGATTTCAACAAAATTATGTAATTTATGGCTTTCAGATTACTCTTAGGTCACGTTTACACTAGAGCAAAAGTATCCGGATTCACATTGTTTTTCATCCTCATGGGAATAAAAAACAATGTGAATCCGGATACTTTGCTCTAGTGTAAACAGGGTCTTAATTAAATACTTGCCTCAAAATGCAAGAAATAGTGTTTCAGAGACCCTAGAAATCCAATGCCCCCACACCCCTAGGAGATCGAGGTTCTAGTTCTTGCCCCCCCCCCCCCCAACCCAAACCTAAGACCCTGGCTCTGTATATTAGCCATTCATATAAAAACACTAAAATAGATTAATTTTAGTTGGGTAAATTTTGGCTAGACTGCAGTTTAACTAGTGGCCACCACTCATCCGCAGATCATCTAAGATGGTCTCTATTTTATTTTATTATTTTATTAGCTTTGCCAGTTACACATTACAATTACAATTACAATTACAGAACAGAAACATTTGGCAGAGACACCGCAACAGCAAAAGCCAATTACTGCGGGCCCAAAGGGTCAGGTTGAGCGGGCGCCCTGAGACTGATGTCCTTTAAAATGCAGTTGTCAAATTTTCCTCTGTGTCTTCCTTCTCCTCTGTGCCTTCCTTCTCCTCTGTGCCACAGATTTCTGTGCATTTATTGAGTATGCTAACTAAAAGTTGGAATTTTGTCTCCCAGGAATATTTTAATTAAAAAGATAATTAAAAAGGTATCAGGTTTAGAAGTTCATCTTTGTTTTTATAGAGACGGATCTGGCTCCTGAAGGAAATATGTCATTATGTGGTGTTATTTTAACTGCTCTTTCATTTGTCTTGGCCATCTGCACTTTCCCATTCTCACTGTTCTTCTGCATCAGAGTAAGATATGTCTACTTAAAAATTGAAAATAATCTGAATCCTAACTTGAGAAGACTATCCTGTATTGATGAACCTTTTATGAACCTTCTTAGATTGTTCAAGAGTATGAACGAGCTGTGATTTTTCGTCTTGGACGACTTCTTCCTGGTGGAGCCAAAGGACCAGGTACTGTAATGTACAATATTATGTGTACTGTACTGTACTGTACTGTACTGTACTGTACTGTAAGTGTATGGTACTGTACTGTACTGTACTGTACTGTACTGTACTGTACTGTACTGTACTGTACTGTACTGTACTGTACTGTACTGTAAGTGTATGGTACTGTACTGTACTGTACTGTACTGTACTGTACTGTACTGTACTGTACTGTACTGTACTGTACTGTACGTGTACTGTACTGTAAGTGTACTGTACAGTACTACTGTAAGTGTACTGTACTGTACTGTACTTTACTGTACTGTACTGTAAGTATATCTCAAATATGTACTGTAAGTGTATGGTACTGTACTGTAATGTAAGTGTATGGTACTGTACTGTAAGTGTATTGTACTGTACTGTACTGTACTGTACTGTACTGTACCGTACTGTACTGTACTGTACTGTAAGTGTATTGTACTGTACTGTACTGTACTGTACTGTAAGTGTATTGTACTGTACTGTACTGTACTGTAATGTAAGTGTATGGTACTGTACTGTAAGTGTATTGTACTGTATTGTACTGTACTGTACTGTACTGTACTGTACTGTACTGTACTGTAAGTGTATGGTACTGTACTGTAAGTGTATGGTACTGTACTGTACTGTACTGTACTGTACTGTACTGTACTGTACTGTACTGTACTGTACTGTACTGTACTGTAAGTGTATGGTACTGTACTGTAAGTGTATGGTACTGTACTGTATTGTACTGTACTGTAAGTGTATGGCACTGTAAGTATATGGTACTGTAAATGTATGGTACTGTACTGTAAGTGTATGGCACTGTAAGTATATGGTACTAATGGTACTATAAGTGTACTAGTGTTCAGTACAGTTCCCTGAGGAAAGGTAATCACCATACATATTTCTTATATATAATGAATTTCTTTTTAATAGGATTGTTTTTCATCCTTCCATGTATTGACTCATACCAAAAAGTTGATCTTCGAGTTGTCTCGTTTGATGTGCCACCACAAGAGGTGCTGTTCTAGCTTCTGCGCTTTCTTAAACAAATGCATACTAAGTATCTGAATTGATATCAAGCCATTATATAATGATATCATTCTTCTTACTCCCAATAGGGGCTTTTATACCAGGCAAAATAAGCCATGGCTTAAATAAGTCGCGAGCAGGTCATATAAACGATCAATTCTTGAATAAGCCACGGTTTATTTTAGACTAGCTTCAACCCTGGGTTTATTTTAGTTGCGGCTTATTTTAGTCGCGGCTTATTGATTACATGACCATTTATACGAGCTGTTTGCGACTTACTTAATCCGCGGCCTATTTTGCGCCGTATAAAAGGCCTAGACTTGCTCCAAGTCCACCTCTTAGCGCTAGTTTTTGCGGGCGTGCGGAAAGGCGGGAGAGCGGAAAAGCGGGAGGAAAGAGGCGGACTTGTTTCGCTTGCAGGTTTTTGAATCTAATTCAATATTCTGGCGGAAAATCGCTGAAATGTACATCGCCCTGTTTTGACGTGTTTTGGGTTGTCGTTTATGCAATGGAAAGTGGTTCTACTCCTACTAAAACGTTTTCAAGAGTCTGTTTAACTCCAACGTCCAAAGATAGCACTTGCATAGCAATTTAGCCTGAATATAATTACTTCCCGAATTACGTCACCGGTCGAAAAATTCACCGGTGAATTTTGGCGCGCTGCAGGTGGGAAAAGTCCTTTTCAACGAGGAACCGAAAGGTCAAAAATGTCGAAAGGTCAAAAATGTTTGAAAAGGACATTGAGAAAGTGTAAAAAGGCTCTATTATTTCCTTACTGACCTTTCTACTTATTTCTTTTTTTCATTAGATTTTATCAAAAGACAGTGTGACTGTGGCTGTGGATGCAGTTGTTTATTACAAGATCTACAATGCCACAATGTCCATTACAAATGTTCAGAATGCAAGTCGCTCAACACGGCTCTTAGCACAAACTACGCTACGTAATGTCTTGGGCACAAGAAGTTTAAGTGAGATCCTCTCGGAACGAGAGACTATCAGTCACGGTATTCAGGTTAGACTAATCTATTGACGAATAATATATAAGAGCCCAGCATAAAAATGCATGAAGCAGTTGCATTTTTTAAATATTTATTAAGATCTAACGTTTTACACTAGAGAAAATTTCCTAAACAAGTTACCAGAACACGGTTTCAAAAACAAAAGTTTCCAGTGTATGTTTAAAAGTTTCAGAAATTTTGTTTCAGAAACCAAGTTTTCCTGATTAATGAATGAATTCTAATAATTGTTAGTTGTTTGCTGTACAAGCTGTGTCAGTTAGTAGTACTCAGAAAAACTCTGAGCTCTGAGGTTGTGGGATCGAGTCCCGCTTCGATCGAGTTCCCGCTTCCTTCTTCAGAAGGTTGTGGGATCGAGTCCCGCTCAGAGCTCAGAGTTTTTCTGAGTATTACTAACTGACACAGCTTGTACAGCAGACAACTAACAATTATTACTAACATCAAGCTGCAATTTCTGAAACTAACTGAATGAATTTTAATTTGAATGAATTTTTTTATTAAAATCTGAATGGCAGCTAATAGCTGAATTGTACAGAGTTTACATTTAAGATACACAGTAAAAGGTAAATATAGAATATTATATGACTAGAAATTATGGTAACAAAGAATGATTATGAGCTACTATACTTGAAGGAATGAAAGTATTATAAAATCTATTAGTTTTACACTGGATTAGATTGATATGTTTGCCATTACGTAAACTATAGGTACGCAAATCTTCACGTTTCTTAGGCATCAGTTCGTTCAACTTATGTTGTGGGTTAAAAAGTTTCTTAAAATATGATTTACATAATTTATTTCTTCTTTGAGAAAGTAACGGTATGTCATTTACTTCCAATGCTGAGCGGTATGACAAATGGGGACATATTATACGTAGAGCGCGTTTCTGTATTCTTTCAATTTCTTCCTTTAAGTAGTTAGGGGAGCTGAAGTTCCAAACTTGGCATGCATACTCAAGCACAGGCCGTATACATGTAGTATAAACTTGAATAAGGGAGCTCTCCCCAACACCGTTGCGTTTGGGTACTCAGAGAGTACAGCGTTAGAACACTGTTCTAGTTTTTGAAACAAGTTTCTCAAATTCATTAATAATTCATGAGATAATCAACCAATCAGAAGCGCTGAATTGCACCACGTGAAGGGACTTGAAATACCAGGGAAATACTGGGCAGAGGACTTGAAATATTATTTCCAGTCCAAGGCCTGGAAATAATATTTCAAGTCCTTGGACTTGTATTTTTTTGGTAGTCATTTCAATTGGGGCTATGCCCTGTTGGACCACCTTTCATCAGATTATTTGTAGATTTGATGATTAAGCTATTAAACTAAACTAAAACTAAACTAATTCCTCGTACTTGAAAGCCCGGTCTAGTCCTCATTGTCGGCCTTTACATATTACTTCGGAAAATTTTTCGAAAATTTGTTGCGGAACATCTTCCGAGTCTAAATTACAATCACAGTAAAACTACATATTTAAATTTACATACAAAAGGTTTTAACCAATAAAAAGCGAGAATAAAATAAGCTTGTAGTAAAACAATAAAGGATCGAAAAGAGGAAGGATTAAATGGTTTGTGAAAGTATACCATGCAAGAAATAAAACCAGCACTTTCATAATTTTTTTCTTGGCGCAGAACCTATGTTAGCATTTAAGGAAGGTTTAAGTTCAGCAATAAGCAAACTTTCACGTCAAATAAGTTCAGATTCAAAAGAACAAGAGCTAACAATTTTAAATAAAGTAAATGGTTTGAACCCAAAGTCGTCGAAAGAAATAGCGTGTACTTGAAGTCAAATGTGTTTGAATATTTAGGGCCTAGAACTTGTTTGTTCTTGTAATCAATTAAAATAACTGCACCCAGCTTCATCATATTTATGTGCAATTTTCATTTTCTTTATTTTTAGTCAACTCTTGACGAAGCAACTGATCCATGGGGAGTGAAGGTTGAACGTGTGGAAGTGTGAGTTAAATATTAATTCACTCCGAAAATGGCCATTTCATTAGTTCATTTTGATGCCAACTAGATGATTTTATTCGTAATTTTTTTAACTCTTAATCTTTTAATTTGTTTAACAGTAAAGACGTTCGTCTTCCTCAACAACTGCAAAGAGCTATGGCCGCTGAAGCTGAAGCAGCGCGAGAGGCTAGAGCTAAGGTAAGACTAACGAAATGATAGAACTTACAATGGGAAAAGATAGCCTTGAATTTAGATTGGATAAATTCCGATTTCCGATGGACTTAGACAACGTCCTTTTAGAAAAATTACTACGCCAATGAATTTACCAAACCGGATCGTTTTAGAACCCCAATATAGAACAGCCGCTCATTCTGTAAATAGTATATATATATATATATCTATCTATATATATATCTATCTATCTATCTATATATATATATATATATATATATATATATATATATATATCTATCTATCTATCTATCTATATATATATATATATATATATATATATATATATTATGTATATATATATATATATATATATATATATATATATATATATATATATATATATATATATATATATATACGTGTGGGTTTTGGTCTACGAAACGCAGAGTGCTCGATAACATATAGTTAGAGCAAATATAGATTTTCGCTTACCTCAAAAGTCTGCAACAGGCTGTTTCATCTAAAAAGAATCTTCAGGCAGATGACAATTTTAGAAAACAGGGGGTGCTTATATATTTTTCTTGCCGGAACGTGGGAGTGTGGGGGCGAAACAATACATGCATTCATGACTTTTGTTGCGCTGTTTGCGCGGAATTCGCGCCTGTTGCAGACTTTTGAGGTAAGCGAATATATATATATATATATATATATATATATATATATAGCCCTGGTCGAAGACCTTGTTTTTCTATGATCCGAAAAAACTGAGTAATGGACGCTTAAGTAACAGTTTTTTTACGGATTAGAAGTATTGCGCATTTGTTTTGTGTGTATGAGGAGTTTCACTGATGGATAATTTGCAACGTTTTTGTTTTTTTCTGTTTCTCCTTACACACACAACTTTTTTTTTCCCGTTTATCGTTCTCCGTGAAAAGTTTTATCGAGAGTTTTTAGTAACGTATAGCTAGAGTAGTGTTTTAACTGCGATATGACAGACTATCGCGAGTTCCGAATCCCAACCGAAAACCATCCGAAAGCTACCCGATAGCCACCCGAAAGCCAATGAAAGCTACTCGAACGTTACCCACAAGCCACTCGAAATACACCGGAAAGCAACTCGTAAGCTACCCGAAGCCACCGAAAGCTACCCAAAGGCACCCAAAAACCACCGAAGCCACCCGAAAGCTACTCGAAAGCAACCCGAAGTCACCCGAAAGCCACCCGAAAACCACCGAAAGCTACCCGATAGCCACCCGAAAACCACCGAAAGCTACCCAAAAGCCACCCGAAAACCACCCAAAGACCACCAATGTCAACCAGGTGATAGTTACTTGTAGTAGATACAACTGGTATCATTCAACGTAGACCCTTACCTAGGCAAACTAGAAATGTCTGGGGAAATATTTTTAATATTTAGGAGAGAAGAGTGAATATGGCGAAAAGTGAAAGATTATATGATACGAAAAGAAATTATTTTCCATTTAGGTGATTGCTGCTGAAGGTGAGATGAACGCATCTCGTGCTTTGAAAGAAGCTGCTGAAGTGATTGCAGAGTCACCTCAGGCTTTACAACTTCGTTATCTTCAAACATTGAGCGCCATATCTGCTGAGAAGAATTCAACCATCATCTTCCCTCTACCAATTGAAATGTTGAATGGTTTGAGTAAACGTTAAGTTTCGTCAAAACATGCTGCAACATGCTTATTAAACTGTTGTAACCAATCAAATATTAACTACTGCAGCTGTTAAGACTATTAACATAAATAGCGTCGTTGTCCTCGGACAACGGACGTTGGTTCGGACCATTTTGCGAATAAACTCATGTCATTTGAACGATGTAATTGTAAATAACGATGATATAACAAGAAGTGATATATATTATCCTTGACTTTGCAGCTTAATGCACAATAAAGAGATTATTCATTTCGATCTATTCAACTTATACAAATGACCCCGCTAGGCTATTCATCCACACTGCCTTGCAAATATCTCGTGAATTAGATAAATCTCGCCTCCAATGCCAGTATGGTTTAATAGCTCAATAGATAGAGCGGTTGACCAGAATTACGAAGGTGAGAGGTCAAATACTGATTCAAGTCGATCAATTTTTGGTTAATTTTAGCAGTGTCGAGGAAAATTATGAAATTACAGTGCTAAACGATTCATCAGGCTCTTCGACAGCTTAATATTCTGTTCGTTCGTTCGTTCGTTCGTTCGTTCGTTCGTTCGTTCGTTCGTTCGTTCGTTCGTTCGTTCGTTCGTTCGTTCGTTCGTTCGTTCGTTCGTTCGTTCGTTCGTTCGTTCGTTCGTTCGTTCGTTCGTTCGTTCGTTCGTTCGTTCGTTCGTTCGTTCGTTCGTTCGTTCGTTCGTTCGTTCGTTCGTTCGTTCGTTCGTTCGTTCGTTCGTTCGTTCGTTCGTTCGTTCGTTCGTTCGTTCGTTCGTTCGTTCGTTCGTTCGTTCGTTCGTTCGTTCGTCGTACGGAATCAATACCAAGCGCCATTTTTGCCGCCAAAAAGTGCATCTTCTTTTGAGACCGTGTGTGTGTTTCAATTGAATATCTCGCTGACATCAAGTAGTTTCCAGTCTTTTTTGTCATTCTATATAGTTATACAAGTTTATTTACTGATTTCACAGAACATTAGTTACACATAATAGAATATACACTAGTTACTTATTGTAGTATCAATGTAAACGACGCTTACTGCTGCTCTATTTCAGACCCTTCGATTCTAGTCTCACTAGTACTTAACTAGCAGTCGAATGCAAACTTTACAGTTATTTATAGTTTTAAGAAGGCTAGTAACTGTTCGTCTAACTGCGCACTTTACTAAATTAGCAATCTATCAGATTTTGCTCAAATAATTACCATTAAATGCTAATGAAGATTAAAGTAGTTATTATTTAGCTGTGTTTGTAGTGCACTGAATAAAACTGACTTTCCTACCACTAGTAAATGCTAGTCATGGTAGTTATTCATTTAGTTGTGTTTGTAGTTTACTGAAGTAGTTATCTAGAAGATTTAAGTAGTTAATCATGTTACGGACGCCAAAGTTGCCAGATGCTTCATCTAAATTGTCCAAATCTTTCGCTGTTTCTTCATCCGGGTATTTTATATTCCAGCGTAGATCCTTCAAAAGATTCCTAACGTAATTTAAATGAAATTAATTTATCCAGTTGGTCATTTTAGAGAGTGGTGAGTTGGTGGTGCTACAGTGGTGTGACTGCAATGATGTGGTGATCTAATGGTGTGATGGTGGGTGATGTAGTGGTGTGTTGATGTGGTGTAGTGACGTGGTCCTTTAATGGTGAGGTGGTGTGGTGATGTTGTGGTGATCTAGTGGTGGTGATCTGTTCTAGTGTGGCCATTTAGTGGTGTAATGGTGTATGTAGAGTTGTGTTGATGTGATGGTGTGGTGGTGTAATGGTGCGTGCAGTGCAGTGCAGTGTAGTGTAGTGTAGTGTAGTGTAGTGTAGTGTAGTGTAGTGTAGTGTAGTGTAGTGTAGTGTAGTGTAGTGTGGTGTGGTGTGGTGTGGTGTGGTGTGGTGTGGTGTGGTGTGGTGTGGTGTGGTGTGGTGTGGTGTGGTGTAGTGTAGTGTAGTGTAGTGTAGTGTAGTGTAGTGTAGAGTGTAGTGTAGAGTGTAGTGTGTAGTGTGTAGTGTGTAGTGTGTAGTGTGTAGTGTGTAGTGTGTAGTGTGTAGTGTGTAGTGTGTAGTGTGTAGTGTGTAGTGTGTAGTGTGTAGTGTGTAGTGTGTAGTGTGTAGTGTGTAGTGTGTAGTGTAGTGTAGTGTAGTGTAGTGTAGTGTAGTGTAGTGGTGATGGTGGTGCGTGTAATGGTACGTGTAGTGTTGTGTTGATGTGATGGTGTAATGGTGTGGTGGTGGTGTATTGGTGCGTGTAGTGGTGTGGTGATGTGCTTACTTCAGTGTGTCCAACGAAGCTTTCTTGTTATCCATCTCTGTATTCTTCAGTCTCTCTGCACCACTCTCTTCTCGAAACACGCTCTTATTGGCTTGATGCACCTCTTCTGCTAACCATCTCGCTTCGTCTCTGTCCAGAGATTCAAAAATGTTAGGTGCCGCAGCACATGGCATCGCTGGCTCGAAGATGACGTCATGTGTTGGCCCAACTGACGTTGACCGTGTTTTATATTCGATCTCGTTGCTCCCCCCATCCGTGTCACGTGCGTTTTCTTGTTTCTCGTCTGTCTGTGTTTGTTGGTCAGCGGTCATGGTTTGTGCCACACAACGAATAGATTGGTTAGTTCCCAGTCTCCTTAGTTTCCTTGTCTTTCTTTTCTTAATTCCTTTCGTCCTTTGTTCTTGCTTTTTCAATGTTTGTGATGTGACGCCAATTTTTGAGGCCAGCGGCCATTCCACTGGGAAGAGAGATCGGTTGGAGCACTGGGTACCAATGTTGCTCATGGTGTCAACCTAGTTGAAGGATTAAAAGTGATTTCGTTAAATAATCTCAAATTGTTATTCATGATTTTCCAACAAGTCATTATACAGTGTGACGTCTAAGTGATGTTATTTACATATAAAACAAATCTCAATAGGGACCATCAATTACTGAAGTGTTTTCACGTTTCAAGACAACGTTGTGGCAAGAACAGCAAACGTTACCGTAATTTACTTAGGCGTTAATCTATTATACGTCATGTTGTCGAAGCTATGGCTGCTTTTTAAAGGTCTTACAAAAATAGAAAGCATACAATATACGATGTCCTGATCCATAATTTCTTTTAAATGCAGTAACTTAATTGCCGTCGTCGTCCTTGATGACAAGACATGCCAACTGTAGGAGAGTTGGTGGTGTCACTCCCCCTCACTCCCTTACCCCCTCCCGCCCTCAAACACGTTACCCCTTGAAGCTGTTAGGTTGACGCCCACAATGTTGATGACTGTGAGAGTCTTCACTCAAATGTCGGCCAGATTAATAACAGTTGTGTACAGAGAGCTTACATCAAAACAAACTATCATTCCATGTTTCTTTCATTTCATTTACTTCCCATTGTACCCAGCACTCGTGATGGTCTCTTTACTAAAAGGAAATGCCACTTCTTCTAATTTTGACTCTATCTCGCATTCTTTGAATGTAATTTATTTTATTTTAATAATTATTACGTCTTACTTAAAGTGTACTCTTATGGTTTATTAACATAATATAAACTAGATCAACATAAAGACTTGTTTCTCTGTTAAGTAGTTCAAGATTAGTGTAGAATATTTCGTAAACTTCGTTGCTAGCTGTGTGTGTTACTATATACATCCATGATTCAGATGCATGTTAAGTAATAAAGAACAATGCAGAAAAGCACTGCTTTCTGCATTGTTCTTTATTACTTTTCTTTTTTACCGTTTTTAGGGGGCTATTACATGGACCGGACTAGATCGGTTAACCGGGCTGGCCCGCTTTATATATCAAACGCATGTTGTTTTAACATTTCGATTACATGGCAAGCGGGCTAGCCCGGTTTGCCGGTTAACCGGGATGAAAATGTCCTTGTAATCGTTTCCATCCCGGCAAACCGGGCTGAAAAACTGTTGAACTCGCTTCGATACGCGTTCGTTTGCTTGGCTGTGTGAATAAATAGTGCTGAAAGGAACTGAAATAGAACATCAACGTTGTTTGTGTGTTTCGTGATCAAAGCGCAGATTTAATAAATTAATTAGTCTTCGTGAAGGCGCTTTCCTGGGTTAGCTAAGACATTAACAATCTTTTTATTAACGATGGGCTTGCAAAATAAATAATAGACTAATTAGTGTAAAACTGAAGTAAAACTAACGTAACTTTGCCCTTATTTATTTACTTGATAATTGCGAATTTCGGCCTGAAATCATCCCGGCTTAGCGGCTATAGCCCGCTCCATGTAATCGTTTCGTAAACTCATCCGGGTTAACCGGGCCAGCCCGGTCCATGTAATCGCCCCCTAATATGCATCTAAATCACAAATCGGCGACTGTCGACCAGGCTTTACTGCTCACTGTACGGCTAGTTTGAAGACAATACTCGGCAGTCACCAGAGCATGACTGGCATTTAAACAGGTTTTACTCATTGTCATTCAAATCTCGACTTCGTCTTGGCTAAGGACTCTTTTGATAGAGTGAAAGGGTGACTGCAGATCACTTCACATATATCTCAATAAACGTGACAGGTAGTGTCAAAAATGGGAAAAAATTACCTATGATCTTTATATTTACAAGCCCTGTCGATATGCTCCAATTTTTGCGATCACATGAGTGCTTAGATTTGACTTGCTAAATGTTGATGTCAAATAGTGAGTGCCTTACATGCATATTTAGCGAACCATCAAATCTTGAATTGGGCTTTTTTGTGTTTCTGCTTTTGATTGTGGCGTCAAAATGCGCAAACGCAATGCCTTGTCACAAAAGGTGTAGAATACTTGATATGTTCTTTGCAATGGAACTAAGAAGAACGCCTTTAGACTAACACAAGTCATACGTTGTTCTGTCTAAACTGATTTCTTTAAGAGATCGAGGAATGTGCGTGTAGAACCCAGTCTAGCCATAAGTCAGACGTACGTGAGTGTGTGGTACCTAGCTTGTGTACAGATTAAGAGGAAATTATAAAGGAATGAGGAATTGTCATTCCGACCGTTGTTATCGTTTAAACTTCTAGTTGTGATCAGTCAACCATATTCAGCCTATTTCCTTGGAGATTAACTTTGGAACGAGTCTAATATCGTTGATATGCTTAAGCCGATGGTGCAGGTCTGGTGCATTTTCTACCCCAAATGTTCTCTTGCTTCCAAATATGGCACACCCACGATTGTGGGAGTTCTCTAAAGGCGGACGTGCAGTGACAAGAGCTTGTCTATCTTAGATCTCCCAGTTAGGAATATATAATTAGAATACTACCCAGCTACAATGATATACTGTACTGAGAGTATTTGAAAAGAGCCCAGTTGTACTACGTGTTATAAGAACCATGCTTACAATAGTATCATGTTACAAATTATCTTTTGGAAACTCGTATTAAAATTCTAAACTCTAACTATTCAAGATATCCCTCTGGGTCCTTTAATAATTACTATCGATAACACCCTATGCATATTATGTGAATTGTATTTTAAATATATACATAGTTTGTGGTTATATCTTAATTTAGTGTATCAATGTAGCTCAGCTTACCTTTGCAATGTAGAATGTAGAGCTGTTCTCTTCTCCTCCTTTTCACGTCAGTACCAGATGGCGATTAGAAGAGACTGATCACTTTCTTGCTCGACTCTTCTCGTTTGTTGATTTGTGTTTGTAATAATTAGCACACCGCACGACAAGGTCATGTTATTGGTTAGCTTCTAGGCATTCTTCGGCCAATCGTCGCTTAGAAAATTGTTTGTCATAATTTGAGGACGGTTAATGAGACGCATGAACGCATCAGTGCAGTTCGAGAAAGGTCTAGTGTTGGTACGCACGATTGCATCTTTGACCTGTTGAGTCACCAAGGCAATTACAAAGTCAACCTACACAGCTTCGTATACCTCAGTTCCAACTGTGCCTAGCTGGATACGATTTGCCACATAGTTCAAAAACCTTTTTGGACTACAATGATCTAAACCACAAACCAAGTTTAGAATAACAATGTATTTCATTACCTTAAAGTCACAAACCGCAATTATGAACATCAAAAATACTTTCCGATCTTAAAAACAAAAAATACACTTAAAATACAAAATTATTCATCGTTTTTGTAAGTCACCTGCTAGCTGCGTAGGCAAATGATTACATAGCCACTTTCGTACTTAGACTTAGTTTGGTGCGTATGGCCACTTTTGTTCGTAGCCAGAGTGACTTTACTGCATAGTCAGATGACTGCGTAGCCAGATGACTGTGTAGCCACTTGACTGTGTGTAGCCAGATGATTGCGTAGTCAGTTGACTGTGTAGCTAGATGACTGCGTGTACATAGCCATGCAGTTCACTGTCGCAGTCAAATGACTGTGTTTGTTTTTCCGGCGCGGTAAGGACACTCGCCTAGATTCTGTATATAATAACAATGCAAAATGTAGTACAATTGAAATAATAAAATCAGCTTGGTACAGTCAAGGTCTCTCTGTGAAACATCTTGTTCGTGATGTGAATACCCTGTTTTTAAATATAAAATCAATCAATACCAAAAATCATTGTTGGATAGTCATGTTTATAGTGACTTCTAATTTGTCATTTACTGTTTGCGTCATCAGACTGATTTTCGACAACTTTTTTTATTTAGTTTAAAAGGTTATAGGCAGCATTAGCATAATCTAATGCAGCTTTAAATGGCAGCATTTTACGCTTGATGTCGTTCCAGCTAGTATTAGCTATGATGAATAATGAATATGAATACTTCTATATAAGCGGATCAGGAGACTTGCCGACAAACTCTCCATCAGAAAAGTACACTGTAACCCCAAGAACATACTATTCTATTCTGGAAACACATTTGATTCTAGCTGTTCTTAAGACAGGCTTACTTCTGGAAGGAATGCAATTAGTAAAGAATGCGTACATTCCATTCTAGAATGCACATATTATATCATTTAATAAATAATGTGTTTATTCAAACATATAATTAACAATGTCTTGAAATCTCATCATGACTGGACTAGTTCCCAGTTCTTTCTTCTCCCTCTCGATAACTTATCTTGGTGACGTAATAGAATAAGAGAATGGAGAGAGAATGGGCTATCTCTCGTGTTTTTGAGGAGAATGTTGAGGAGTTGCGCTGTGGCGCAGCTGGTTACTGTAACTTGGGACTATGATTTGAGACCAAAATGCATTTTCTATCAGATCTCTCGCAGTTTTTGGGCAAGGGGATAAAAGACTGGGGTGGCAATAGCGAAGGACACACAGTGTATAACTTATGTTAGTGCATAACTAACAGTCTAACAAATGTTTCTCATTATTTTTTATCGGAGATGTTTTAGATTGTAACTCCACGGTTAGATTGCAACAATTAATAAAATAGGCGAAACCATAACATGAATGTAAATAGTTAGAGTAACCAGTTAATGTTTGGACTGGCAATTGTACTATTTTGTCATGGGACAATGGTTGAGTACTGCAGAACAATGGCTGTTCATTGGTCCAAAGCAAAATGGCCCAATGACCAGTCCAAGCCTGTAACCAGTCAATGCTTGAGCATTGGAGCTGTCATTAATTCTTAAAATTAAAGGCATGAACTTAAAAAGATTAAAAACGATGACTTCAGTGTATTGGCGTGCAAGAAAACAGCTGTGTTTAGTGGCATGTGGCTCAAGTGGAGCGGAAACCTGACGATATTGTCGTGGTTTGTTGCTGAGAGTTCATCCGAATACGAAGGAAAAGAGTGCTTGTGAAACTAGACGCTACAACATTTGAACAATATCCTTTATTTCCTGTTTGGCTTTACGCTTTGTTTGATCTACACGGTTTAATGAATTATATCTTATAATCTGAAGTGTTTATCAGGATGATTTGTATCGATCCAAACCTTGTGAAATTAACTTAAAAAGTTTTTTACAACGATGCTAGGAAAGCTGCGTATGAAGGCATTCACATATATTCTAATTTCCTGTATTATATGGCGCGGTCTTAGGATTTTACCAAGGAGAGGGGGAGGGTTTTTTTCTATACCAAGTAAAATAATTGTCTATCGTTAGCCAGAGTAAATATAGTTAGCATGAAGTACTATAAAGTGTAATTTATGATAGATATGAACAGTTGAAAGATTTTTATCGACAAAATGTTTTCACATTGGCTGGTCATCTAAGAATAGAACTCTCAAGGATCTCGAGGACTCTCAAGGATCTCGAGGACTCTCAAGGATCTCGAGGACTCTCAAGGATCTCGAGGACTCTCAAGGATCTCGAGGACTCTCAAGGATCACGAGGACTCTCAAGGATCACGAGGACTCTCAAGGATCTCGAGGACTCTCAAGGATCACGAGGACTCTCAAGGATCTCGAGGACTCTCAAGGATCACTAGGACTTAAAGATCATGAGAGCGCTCAAGGGATGTCAGTGCATCGTATCCAGATGCACCAAGATGGCTGGAACAAATAACCGCCATTTTGTTTTTGGATATCAGCTTGGCCTAACCTCTAATAAATGGTCCTGGGTACGAGGTTGGTGTCCGGTCCCTAGGCCTGCTTAATAACCCACGTGCTAATTCCCACGTGACAAGCTATCCCATTCACCCGTCAGAGGAGATCTCCCGGAAACCTTGGTCAATGAAGGGTTAATCTCCTTTAAAGAAATCACAAAGATTACTTAGTAATTCCTGCATGCAGCTTGATTTATCTGTTTATAAAAGCTTTTCTCATCATTTAGGGGTAGGTTATTTCTTCTGCAATCTTCTTCTCCATTGAGCCAAGCCTAATGCCATATTCACGTTAATTCCAAAATCTCTCAAAACTCCACTCCACTCGCCATATCTTCTTCTT
Source organism: Corallium rubrum (assembly GCA_964035015.1). NCBI lineage: Eukaryota > Metazoa > Cnidaria > Anthozoa > Scleralcyonacea > Coralliidae > Corallium > Corallium rubrum. The sequence continues at coordinate 4,295,052 of OZ036014.1, forward strand.
GTTCTTTTCTTCATCTTTTTCTTTCTCAGAAATTCATTTCTTTGTGTGTTTGTCTGAAGCAGTGTGTATTTGAGACATCACAGGGTTTATTTAGTGATTCCACTTAGTTTAACTCGAAGTGAAATCAGTAAATAAACTGACGTGCTATCCCAGTTTCATCTTTCGCTCTGAATGGATCTTTCTTCACTTCTTCAGAACAGCATGTGCACCAGTGTTCTTGAGTATATATCCCTGTACAAATTAAAACAGTAGTACTATTGTTTGTACGTACTTTCAACACATAGATGCTAAGTTTACTGATGATTGAGTTGATTTGAGTTGGAGTAGAGTGAGAGAGTGAGAGAGTGAGAGAGTGAGAGAGTGAGAGAGTGAGAGAGTGAGAGAGTGAGAGAGTGAGAGAGTGAGAGTTCCAGTTGAGTTGAGTTCGGTTAAGCGAAAAATTGGGAAACGTGTCACCGACTGAGGGCAGAAATTAAAAAGTATTTTTATTAGGTATATTTTTATCAACGTTTATACTGAGGTGCTTGATATGTATTGTGGGCTTTTCTTTGTTAGTAACAACTAGCTAGCACGTTGTTAACTCTTACTTAGATGGGAAAAACAACTTAACTACAGCAACGAGTTGCTTTGGAACGTCTTTTGTATGCTTGTTGTTGATATACTGTGCGTGTCTAAATATTCACTCTGCAGCGTGCAGGCGTTTTGAAGATATGATTTATTGATTTAATTTAATTTAAACAAGAACAGTTCAGTCTACCATTATCGACCAATTCTTTACTGCAACTCTCCATCTTCTTCTATCGTTGATTGAGTGATGGTTCCTTAGCTTTTTTAATCATGTGTCAGTTTTTTCAGCTTAACAAGCAATATAGTAGGGCGACCATCTTGTCTTCTTTCTGCAAATGAACTCAGTTCATAGCTTTTACTTCTAAAGCATGCAGCGACAGCTTGCAGAGTCTTGCTTAAAACTAAACTTGTAGAAAACCATGAAAGATGGTAGTAGATAAGCAAATATAAGCTCACCACTAAATGCTGTAGAAGGGAATTATTACTGAGAGGTGATAAGTGAAATGTAAGCAGGAAATTGAGAAAGTTGATTGTTTGGAATCAATGATTCCTAATTATCCTTTGTAATTGCCGGACTACGATATGAAACTTAGTAGAAACTTAGAAACTTGTTTCTTGTGATGGAAAGATTGAAGAGTATATTAAAACATGATATAAGAACGCAAACTGACAGCCTTGTGGTTGGTTCTTTGACAAAGCAAGCCAGACACGAAGAGAAATCTTATTCATGGAGAGTTTCTAATGACCTGATCAACCGTGGAACCTCAGTGCGTTTCTTGTTGTCAAATGCCCAAAGTGCAGTTTGAACGAAACAGAAAACGGGCAGACCACTGTTGTATCTGCTTAGCAATTGCATGGAAAGATATCAACATAGTAAAATATAGTTATATAGTGAGAAGTTATATACACCCAGGGACGCAGCGATGCCGTCAACTGAGTAAATAAATGCAAGACATACATAAGAGAAGATTGCTGCGTACATGTATTGGCATTGGGTGACGATGTATAAACGAAACTTAATCTTAAAATGGTGAACTGCTGTGATTTTCGAGAACACAATACTGACGTTTTGAACTGAAGTACTTCAAAAATCTTTGACTTGAAACATGCAGCGTTTCGCTGTTTAAAATCTTGGCAGTTGACCATTTTAGACCTATTTTTATAAATATTATACATTCTTACCTTAATACGACTGTTAGTAGTCAATTGATGTAAGTTATCACACTGACCGGCCCACGATCATGGTCATCATTCGTCTCTTTCGCAACTGGACAACTTTAACCAACTGACTTGGAGGTTTTATTAGCAAAATATCTAATTAATGCATAACTAATTAAAAATTCCTTGTGACTACTGAAGTGTAGTTCTTCTGGGTGTTTGAAACTAACTCTGTGGTGATAGACTGATAAAACTAGATCTTTCTTTCGATGTTAGAGTGTCTTTGAAACTGTATTGCTTGCCATTGCTGTTTTTTTTTATTTACGTATGATCAGAAATGAGAGAATATTTCAGTGATGCAACTTGGGGGTATTATTCATGTGTGTGTTGTTCAGTAGACTATGTAATGCAAGCAGTAATGCGTAAAAACAATCTCATACATTTATAGATACCAAAAGCTGATTAATAGCTGCATGTATGTATTGATATCACAGTGGACAAGATTCTCTGTGATTCATCTGTTAACCAAGCTTTCTTGCACTGCAATCTTTCCACTCGATATGGGCGTAGCAGGCGGGGAGCAATGGGGGGGGGGGGGGGGGGGAATCAATTGTCGTCGCAAAATATTTGAAAAAGGAAAATTCAGGCACTTTCTGCTGGGATTTCGGGCAATTTGGACATGTAGTGCTGTGAAATGTTCAAGAAAAGTTCATACGTTAAGCTAAGACTGAAAAATACAAATTAAAAATCAAACTCCCCAAACGGAATTGGGCTGCTGCCTATGAAACACGACACAGTTTTATGGCATTGTCATATTTTTCTTTTGTTTTTATCCATACAGGGCAGTCATGCACGGATATATTTCTTTTCTCTTGCTGGGTTTATTTCTAAAGCAGTTATTTCTCACGCACCAGGTGATTATTTGAAGTAATGTGATTTGAACTCAAGTCAATTTCGTGTATTTTAAACTACGTACATACCGACCATGTCATTAATACAAGAAGTTTGATTATTGTTTTCTTAGCGCATGCTCAATGGTTATTTTAACTACAAACGTATGTTTGTACTTTGTTTTTATTTTGATATCGGTAATGGTTTGCGTTGGTGATGTTAGTGGTCTTGGTGGTGGTGGTGGTGGTGGTGGTGGTGGTGGTGGTGGTGGTTTGGGTTGGTGATGTTAGTAGTGTTGGTGGTTTGGGTTGATGATGTTAGTGGTGGTGGTGGTGGTGATGGTGGTGGTGATGGTGATGGTGGTGGTGGTGGTGGTGGTGGTTTGGATTGGTGATGTTAGTGATGGTGTTGTTGATGGTAGTGTTGGTGTTGGTGTTGATGGTGGTGGTGATGGTGTTTGTTGTGGTGGTATTAGTGTTGGTGTTGTTGATGATGGTGGTGGTGTTGGTGCTTGTTGTGATGATGTTGGTGTTGGTGGTGTTGATGGTGTTGGTGTTGGTGTTTGCTGTGGTGGTGTTGATGATGGTGTTGTTGATGGTGGTGGTGTTGGTGGTGGTGGCTGTGATGTTGATGATGATACTGATACGTGAATTGGTGCGGTTGTTGGTGTTGGTGTTGGTGTAGGTGTATGCCTTGATGTTAGGATTAAAGCTTCATGGTGAACCAATTACAATCATGACAGCAAGCTACAGCCTAACTGACAGGAGATCTGAACCAACTGCTCTTGTTAGGCTTTAGACAATTCTACTCATTTGAGTTCCAGGCTTAAACAGGCAGTCGGGCAGGCTTAAACAGCTTCAGTCCTCTGTTGTGAGAGGCAGCGAGTTAATGACCCCTGCGCTTCAACTGATCAATCCTAATCACGTGGTTTCTTAACCGGTTCTAATCAGCTAACGCCCACCTTCCAAGTTCTCTTCCACCACGCGTCTTTCGCATTACCCTACATATATATTGAGTAGAAGCTCAGATGGATTTTGATTGGATTTTCAAATGACAGCTTTATCCTATTTTGAGAAAGAAGAAGACAGTTTGGCAAGTTGCTAAACCGCAGTTGATATTGACTCAGTTGATTTGACGTGTTCTTAATTATTTGTTATGAAATCTAAACATTTATCTCCAGATATTGTAACGAAACATGACCTTATGCATACCAGAATGCTTTTAAGATATCGCCAAGATTTCTATTTCTTTATTATATCTTTTTATATATATATATATATATGCTTTGGATCAGTGTATTGCGAGAATAGTTTTAGTTTGTTTTTGTCAATCGAAATGCCAAATCAATATCGAAAGACCGCCTACCAATGCTGACCACTTTACATCTGATTATCACCACACTCAAATCGCATTACGTCTTACCCTTTGAACTTTTGAATAAATTTTTAATTATTTTAAGAACGCTGTGTTGAAAGGAATACAATTTATTTAGGCTGCATAATGAAACTTAACTTTGTTAAAGAGCACCAAAATGTTGAATCTACTGTGAGCAACCTTGGAACCACGCTCCTTTATCTGCTTTAATGACTACATTACTGACTTGGCACCGTAACGACGTAGCATATTTTGAATGTATTTATATTCTGGCTTCTTTCTTAAAATTATACCATGACCGTATAACTTAACTGCAGGTGTATTGAATACACCCAAAATATAAAAAATGCTTTTAAAAAAGGAATCTGGATTATGTTTCGACTTTCGATAGAAGCTTTTGATTTGTTTAGACCTTGCGGTTTTATAAGTGTAAATATTCAAACAGTTAGTTAACCCCCTGTCGTGCAAGCGAATCAAATTGTCCAATTGACTAAAATGGACTCAATAAAGATATGATGGCATCTTACCATCATAGGAATGCGATGTTTATTAACCTGGATTATCATATAACACAGTAGAGGTTAGAGTGGAGAAACGATAGGGAGAAATACGATCTTTATTCAAGGGTATCTATGAATGCATGGTCAATGGTTGGAACAGCTTGTATAAGCAAGTGTTTTACAATGTTCTTGATTATGCCGGTTTTAAGTTTAACACTAATGTTATTACTGATTATATGCAGAAAGTGACCGTTTTATATTTCACTGTTTTACCGTTTTACCTATATAACATTATATCAATTGCATTCATTGGGTCCAATATATTTTCTGGGAGTGTTTAGTTGTTTTTCAAACTAAACGTGATTTGTTTTGTCAAGAACCAATATCAATGAATTACAAAGACAGGATTAAAAGGAGAAGCGATGCAAGACAAAATGCAAATTTCTTTATTAATTTGTTTTGAATGATTAATCTCTGGTTAAGTGTTGGGATATATTTAGTTATACGTAGAGACATGCTGACTACCCCACGTGAAGTCACTCTGCTGTGAAATCACCTGCTCCATATACTGCATGCATTATATGGAGCAGGTGATTTTCAGTATACAGGGAGAGGTCCTAGCCTCAAAGTGTTAACTATTTTTGTTTGGCCAAGTTTCTGCATAATGATGAATACTAATCAAGGTTATAACTTCTATAGCAACCATTAATGCATACAATAACTGTACTTGAGAGTAAACGAACGTTTTGCTCAGTAAATTGTAACTTTTTAAAGCATACACATATATAGAAAGATCTTCTTAACTCTTGAATAGTTTAGACTTACGAACAGCTAGACCACGTGTACTGTTTGCTTGCCAAACCTAAGTTTTTTGTTTTGAACCTGTGGACTCAGCAGGATTTCTTTAATTTAGAGCAATATTCAAAGAACTAATCACCATAACTGTTTCCTGTCCGAATCGGTCTTTAGTATTTTATTCTGGCTAACGCCAGACGACTTTATTCACCTCTGGGGAAGCCTCGGACAGGAATGAGTTATAAACTATCTCTTTATAAACTATCTCTCTAACTCTTTCCTGTCAAAATCGGTCTTTGGTATTTTGTTAATTTATTCTGGCTAACGCCAGACGATTTTATTCACCTCTGGAGAAGCCCTCGGACAGGAATGTCTTTATAAACTGTCTTCAAATTTTTTGCAAAAGAGAACAGAGCTCAGTTTGGTCAATTGTTTTGCAGTAAATAACTTTTCAGTTTCTACAAAAGCTAGCTACTCTCTCCTTCTTTTTTTGTGAGTCTTTAATTATTTAATTAATTTTAATTTAGTTTTCATTTGTTCCAAAGCATCCTTATATGGTGTTCCAAAGTAAAGCCGCTAGCTTTATTCTCAAATTATAATTACTATTAAATACTTATCCCTATTGCATACGACAATGTTATTTGTTTATAATTAGTAAACTTGTACTGTAGTGATCAAAAGCGACCGAAAAGCATTCGCTATATATCATTTATAGCCAACATATTACGTCTGTCTCGTATTTTAACTTAACCTGGTTTGAAGGCATTTTAGTGTTTTCTTTGTTGAAAACGGTTTGAGTACTTTAGTTAACATTCATAATGCATATGATATGAAATTAAATAACCATATGCATTGATAATTGTTTTTTGGTATTCAAAAATCAAAAGCGAAGGCACAACATGAGAAGCAAATATACCAGAATTTATACATCAGCTTTTATTGATTTAAATATTTTTTTATATTGTAGATTAGTTAACATTTATATAATAATGTGTATGGAATTAAATATAGTGCTTAACGATTGTTTGTGGTGCTCAGAAGAACGGGAAAACAGAATACGATTGACGGCATCAACCACATGATTAGGGGCCGTTCATACGAGGATGGCTAGCCCGATTACAAGGCTGATTTGATGTCACGAAAATATTATTACGACTATTTGAGAAACGCAGAATGATATAATTAAGAAAGCAAAATTGGCTTCGTTTTTCTGTAAGCACAACACACAGGGTATTCTAATTCTTTTTTGAGAGAATACAATATATATGAATGATTGTTGTGGCTTTACTGTGGTGAATTTCGAAACTTCTCCTTTGTTTCCCAGTTGTTTGTACTTCATCGGTGTCCCTTTGTATAGTTATCTCAGGATATGAAATATTTCCTGTCTATTGTCTACCATAAGATAACACTCAACGCTGGAATCCGTTTAGTTTTGTTATTCAAAGTAGCAATTGAATTGCTTGAGTGCGTTTCAAGATTGTTGACCGATTATATACCGCCCATTTTTTACCTCTAAGCCTTCGGGGGGGGAGTTGAAACTTTGCGGTTTTTCACACTTTGCCTAAAAATATCAAATATATTTATAGTACTTATAATACACATATTGAGAAAGTGCATTTCAGATTAACCTTGGACATATAAATTAGGCTTGTATATACCATTGTGTTGATGTGCATATAGAAAATCGTAAAGACGGCGAATTGTCGAGATTTTAAAAACACGAAATATGGACGTGGTGGGCCAAAGTCCTTCACTGAATAAGAGATTGTATCCAAGCAACTGAGAGTGCGTATTCAATGAACACCAACCACAAATACTACAGAAACTTGTTTTCTCCTTTTTCTTATTAAAGTACACCAGTTTAAAGTACCTTTTCTGACTAAATGGTTACCTTTTACAACCACGTAAAGACTTTAGTATTTTACTCTGGCTAACATCAAGCGATTTCGCTTCTCAAGGTCAAGAGCACTTCGCGGTCAGCAAGGGGTAAAATCAATGTGACTCAAACTCCAAAGTAGAGCTGAAAAACCGGTTAAACTGGTTCCTTCGTTCCAAATCTTTGACGAAAGCAAACACTAACATAAAGTGTGGTATCTTCGAAGTGTCATGAAAACAGCTCCGTAGGATTCAAATTTTCCACCCCTCGAAATACAGGGAGGTCGAGGAATTGGAAAATTTGAACTGCATTTTCTGATAGTTTTACATCTAGTCAACTCAAAAAAGGAAAAACATCAACTTTAGCATGCAAAGACTGCAAGAGCTGTTTTCATGACACTTTATACCACACTATTTGAGCTATAGGGTCAGCGTCAGGAAGTGTCTTCGAGTCACTGCTATTAGCCATGTGTCCCACCCCTCGACCCCCCTGTATATCGAAAGGTCGAAAATTTGAACCCCATCATTTTCTGATAGTTTGACATCTAGTCAACTTGAAGAAGGAAAAAGATCAAGTTTAGCACTCAAATCCTACGAGATTGTACTTTATACCACACTAATACGGCAGAGCTTTCTTATTTTAGGATAAAACTGGACACGGGTGTGACTTAGGAATGATAAGGATTATGGGAGCAATGCAGGGGCTCCAGCAGGTGTCCGGGTGTCTGGACTGACCCGCACTTTCTGGAATTGTGATGTTATCTTGTATGTCATGTATATATAGTTATTAGTTATCTATTATATTCCCTGAAGGGCGTGGCCCACAACTTTGAAAAGCTTCCAGAGCCTTGAGTTAAAACTGAGCTGACTTGAGCTGTCAGGAATACAAGACAGTTGAAACCATACCCTAACATGACATATATATATATATATATATAAAATGTACGAGATTTTCTTCTCAAAGTGAAGATATACTCACTTAATATTAAAACTTCTCTAATGTACAATGACATGGAGGGAATCAGTTAGAGTTAGTCTGGCTCAGGAACGCAAGCAGGAGGGGGTTAAAACTGGTGTGACAGGAATATCGGGGGGAGGTGGGGTTAGAGTTAAAGCTGGATTTATTGGTTACTCACGTGATTTTAACTTAGTCCCCACACTCTTTATTTATCATTTATGGTTGCTTTGTCATGTAGCAGTCAGAGAAGGCCCTGGGTACGAGGTTGGTAGCAGTCACCAAATGAAGTATTCCAAACAATAACGTGCGCGCATGCGCTGCAGCAGTTTTGGTAATTGGTCTGTCTTTCGCGCGGAGGTCTGGGTACAAAACGCACAAGCTACGTGCACCCACTCACCCACTCACCCACTCACCCACTCACCCACTCACCCACTCACCCACTCACCCACTCACCCACTCACACAACCTAACCCACCCACCCACCCACCCACTCACCCACTCACCCACTCACCCACTCACCCACTCACCCACTCACCCACTCACCCACTCACCCACTCACTCACTCACTCACTCACTCACTCACCCACTCACTCACTCACCCACTCACCCACTCACTCACTCACTCACTCACTCACTCACTCACTCACTCACTCACTCACTCACTCACTCACTCACTCACTCACTCACTCACTCACTCACTCACTCACTCACTCACTCACTCACTCATTCATTCATTAGATTATTTCCTTCGGACCTTCGCAGTGACGCACCCCCTGCTTTGCGTGGCTCGTTGATGCATAAAATTTTCTGATTTATTTTCAAATGCGTCAAATTTAAACAGCGTGCAACGTGTTATTGTCCACACCTTACGACAGCGTTGCTGCAGACTTTGCTCTGCATTCATTTAAGGTTAGTACATTTACTTGTTAATCTTAAAACTGTAATCCTATTATTTTATCGTGCCATCAGTACTTAAACTGACGCGAAAGTTCAGCACTGCAATATAACCACACTACTATAATCGTTGAGCCAAATAGCGGTGAGTTTATTCCTTGAAAATCGTTCACGAATTTTACGCTGAGCCATGTAGGTGTTTTTGTTTTTTCATATATACGTGTATGCTTTTTTGTGCAGTGTTTGCAGCCTTTGAAATTCATTTAGTCCGTTGTGGCATAATCCTAACCTCACATGCATGACTTTTAAACGCACGCTTCGTTGGTTTGTATAAATATATTTTGTTGACATCCTTTCTCTTCAAAATTTTGAGGATGGTGAGGTTCGTGAAGTGCCTAGAAAATACTGAAGAGCATGTCTGCACAGCGACTCAAATTCTTTGCCATTTTTTAAACAATCTAATTAACTATCCAAGGACCGATATTATCTATTTTCTTTGAATTTAAAAAGAAAATTTAATATTCAGACTCAGCACGAATAAAAGATTAAACTCTAGCGAAGCAATATTTTGAAGCACAATTTATTATTTAAAATACCAATCGTTTTAAATTGTCCTGGCTGCTGCACGCCAACTCCTCACTTAGATCTAAAACGATGTTCGCTTGTAACCTCTTCTTAAACTACTCATGCATTCCGTGGTGTAAATTTTGTCGATTGAAGACGCAATATTAGTTGAAATACAATTTCTGAGAATATTATATTAAACTGTAGTTGATATAGAGTTCTAACTACAACATATAAATACTACACCGTATGTATATGTATTTTCCTTATATAGTACTAGTGTGTGTTTATATATTTGAAATATATTTACAATATTCTATGTTATGTTTAATATATTCCAGTGAGTTCTAGATCAAGCGTGTAATAGGAGTTCATACAGACTGCAGACATGTCAAAACCCAGCCATGCACTAGCTGCTCCAGCTCCATTGCACCCTAAATTGATTCAAACTCAGCATTATATCACTTCCCAAAATAATCTCACCCTTTGGCAACATTCCACAAACGGAGAAGTGATTTTTACCGGCAAGAAAGCCATACCGCCTTCATCTTTAGTTGTCTTTGGAAAACGAAAGCCAGTTTACAAAAAGGAAGATGGAATCGATAATTTTAGGAGCAAACGCCCAAAACATTATTCACCGTTAGAAAATTCTCGAGTGTTGACTAAGACATATCCGGACAACTTTCAGTCCGGCCGCCTTCAAGATGCCGGTGAAATCACAGCAGACAAAACACAACAGCAGGAGACTACTCAACCGTTTTTAAATGTTTTGGCTAAGCTTGGGAAGAAAGGCGCACCTCTTTTGGCTCAAGAAATTAAACAACTTAATGTGTCAGGATTTCCAATGGATGCTGTAGCAGACAAGTTAGCCAATAAGATGATACGTGATCAGAAAACTGGTCAATCCAACCCAGATACAGCCGTTGATAGCAGCATGGATGTCGCCGTTACGGTGAGGTAAACATATAGAACATCATATATACGCAGTCTAACTCAGCTGCATGCAGCGCTAACAAAAGACGTTGTGCAATTTTTACAACAACCTGTTTTGCAATGGACCTTATTCAAAAATGGCCGTCGAATTAAAATTCTTTTATATACATATAAATTAGCCCTTATGAACTCGTTTTCATGTGTGAAATTCAAAAGAATTTTTACATTAAAACGAGGTCATAAGGGCTAATTTATATGCACATAAAAGAATTCTAATTCGGCGGCCATTTTTGAATAAGGTCTATAACCTGCATAGCAAGCGTTTCTAATTAGTAGCTTGGAGGAAACGCTTTGCTACGCAGCCGCGCTGGTCTTGGAATTTTTTGCGAGAAAAAGCAGCGTTGTAACATCATAGATAATGGAAGGGGAACTGGATAGGAAACTTACGAAACCGGAAATGATGTTTGCACAACTTGCTATGGTAATTATACACTTATAAGCAGCTAATGCACTAACGAGTGATCCCACATGGCCAGGATCAACCATTGCTGAAATTAAACAATAGTGTAATATCACTTAAGTCAGTAGTGTCTGATTTTAGCCATGTGGGACCACCCATTAGGTGCATTAAGCCCCTTATAAGTATATAATTACCATAGCAAGTTGTGCAAACATCTTTCCCTTCCAGTTTCCTATCCAGTTCCCCTTCCATTATCTATGGTAACATGTACATACCTGTTCTCCCCGTAAACTACAAGTCACGCAACATTTAGTTGTAGCACGCAGCAAGTGTTGAACGGAATAGAACCATGCAAATCTACTTTCCGAAACGGAAGCTTCCAAATCATCATGATGATGACCATCATCATTATGATCATCATCATTAACATTATCATCATCATCATTATCATCATCATAATTATTATCATTATCATTATCATCATCATCATCATCATCATCATCATCATCATTATCATTATCATCATCATCATCATCATCATCATCATCATTATCATCATCATCATTATCATTATCATCATCATCATCATTATCGTTATCATCATCATTATCATCATCATTATCATCATCATCATCATCATTATCATTATCATCATCATTATCATTATGATCATCATCATTAAAATTATCATCATCATCATCATCATCATCATCATTATTATCATTATTATCATTATCATTATCATTATCATTATCATTATCATTATTATTATCATTATCATCATCATCCTCATCATTATCATTATCATTATCATTATCATTATCATTATCATTATCATTATCATTATCATTATCATTATCATCATCATCATCATCATCCTCTTCATGATCATGATCATGATCATCATCATGATTTGTGGTTACACCATGAGCAAATCAATTAATTTACAAGAGTTAAATAATTGTTAGTAATTAATATGAATATATTTGGTTTATTCCCTGCAGGTCTCTTCTAAGTGATCTCAGACGTTCTATTACAAACCCAAGCTCAGATATTATGGAAAAACTGGAAGATTTTGACGAGGTCTCTTAGTCATTTGGTTTAAAGAATGCTGTCAATCATCTGGACTTTCTAGATCAATGCATTAGTTGCGTCTGTTCAAAACTGTCGAAAAAACCCGAAAAATCTTCTTGATCGCAAGAGTAACCTCGCAGGGATTTTTCTCGTAGTGTTTAGGGTCATTAGGGGGAGAAACGCCGGTCTTAGATCTAGCGCATGCGCGTTGCTATTTTTAGTATTTTAATGAATTTTCTTGGAACGTGAGCCAGGCGGCGAGAATATCATTGATTTTCTTGCTAAAATATTTAAGGTATGTTTATATTATTATTAAATATCTTTTAAAGAAGGCAATGTGTTGAAAATATTTGCTTTTGTAAGACTTTTAAGGTTAGAATAGAACGGTAAATTAACTAAATTCCAATTGGCAATTAATCTTAATTGTTGCTCTCCAACATTCTTATAGTCGCTTATATCTATTTATTTATTTTGTTTGTTTTATTAAGTAATATTTATTGTTACTTAGTCTTAGATATACTTGTTCTAATTTAGTTATAGTTGTATTAAATAGTGTTTAATATCTTGAAAACGTGTTGTCTGTTTAGTAATTATTATTTTAAGGTTTTACCACAAAATGGCGGTGTATTTTAGATCCCGTTTACACGATGCCGGTACAATTTGAAAACGGAACAAAATCATGCCGTTTAGGCCTTGCGTTTCCACGATACCGGCACAAACATAACATGAAATGTTATATGCTGTATTTGCATACCGGCATGATTTTGTTCCGTTTTCAAATTGTACTGGCATCGTGTAAACGGTCTGGCCATAGGTCCGGTAACCGGAACTCCTTTAAGGAAAGCTAAAGGTCCGGCAATCGATTCCAGTATCAGCGCGGCCTGAAACTGACGTAGCGACCAGCACTGTCAGCCGGTCAAAACGCCAGCATTTCTTTACTGAAATCTTGGCAATTCACAAATAAGCTATTGGAATAAGCTATTTTAATGATTATATATTTATCTTTATATACTTAGCTGATTATAATGTGTTGAGCTGAATATATTAATATATAATAATCTATTGAGCTGATTATAATAATCTGTTGAGCTGATTCTAATTTATTGAGCTGATTATTATAATCTATTGAGCTGATTATTATAATCTGTTGAGCTGATTATTATAATCTATTGAGCTGATTATAATCTGTTGAGCTGATTATTATAATCTGTTGAGCTGATTATTATAATCTCTTGAGCTAATTATAATCTATTGAGCTGATTATTATAATCTATTGAGCTGATTATAATCTATTGAGCTGATTATTATAATCTATTGAGCTGATTATTATAATCTATTGAGCTGATTATTATAATCTACTGAGCTGATTATTATAATCTATTGAGCTGATTATAATAATCTATTGAGCTGGTTATAATAATCTGTTGAGCTGATTATTATAATCTATTGAGCTGATTATAATCTATTGAGCTGATTATAATAATCTATTGAGCTGATTATAATCTATTGAGCTGGTTATAATAATCTGTTGAGCTGATTATTATAATCTATTGAGCTGATTATAATAATCTATTGAGCTGATTATAATCTATTGAGCTGGTTATAATAATCTGTTGAGCTGATTATAATAATCTATTGAGCTGATTATAATAATCTATTGAGCTGATTATAATCTATTGAGCTGGTTATAATCTATTGAGCTGATTATTATAATATACTGAGCTGATTATAAAAATCTATTGAGCTGATTATTATAATCTATTGAGCAGATTATAATAATCTATTGAGCCGGTTATAATAATCTATTGAGCTGATTATAATAATCTATTGAGCTGATTATAATCTATTGAGCTGATTATTATAATCTATTGAGCTGATTATTATAATCTATTGAGCTGATTATAATCTATTGAGCTGATTATAAAAATCTATTGAGCTGATTATAAAAATCTATTGAGCTGATTATTATAATCTATTGAGCTGATTATTATAATCTGTTCAGCTGATTATTATAATCTGTTCAGCTGATTATTATAATCTATTCAGCTGATTATTATAATCTGTTCAGCTGATTATTATAATCTATTCAGCTGATTATTATAATCTGTTCAGCTGATTATTATAATCTATTCAGCTGATTATTATAATCTATTCAGCTGATTATTATAATCTGTTCAGCTGATTATTATAATCTGTTGAGTTAATTATTATAATCTGTTCAGCTGATTATTATAATATGTTCAGCTGATTATTATAATCTGTTCAGCTGATTATTATAATCTATTCAGCTGATTATTATAATCTGTTCAGCTGATTATTATAATCTATTCAGCTGATTATTATAATCTGTTCAGCTGATTATTATAATCTGTTCAGCTGATTATTATAATCTATTCAGCTGATTATTATAATCTGTTGAGCTGATTATTATAATCTGTTGAGCTGATTATTATAATCTGTTGAGCTGATTATTATAATATGTTCAGCTGATTATTATAATCTGTTCAGCTGATTATTATAATCTGTTCAGCTGATTATAATCTATTCAGCTGATTATTATAATATGTTCAGCTGATTATTATAATCTGTTCAGCTGATTATTATAATATGTTCAGCTGATTATTATAATCTATTCAGCTGATTATTATAATCTATTCAGCTGATTATTATAATCTGTTGAGCTGATTATTATATTCTGTTGAGCTGATTATTATAATCTGTTGAGCTGATTATTATAATCTGTTCAGCTGATTATTATAATCTGTTCAGCTGATTATTATAATCTGTTCAGCTGATTATTATAATCTGTTCAGCTGATTATTATAATCTGTTCAGCTGATTATTATAATCTATTCAGCTGATTATTATAATCTGTTCAGCTGATTATAATCTATTCAGCTGATTATTATAATCTATTCAGCTGATTATTATAATCTGTTCAGCTGATTATAATCTATTCAGCTGATTATTATAATCTGTTCAGCTGATTATTATAATCTATTCAGCTGATTATAATCTATTCAGCTGATTATTATAATCTGTTCAGCTGATTATTATAATCTGTTCAGCTGATTATTATAATCTGTTCAGCTGATTATAATCTATTCAGCTGATTATTATAATATATTCAGCAAGTTCCTTGGTAGCTTTCGTTGCTAACAAGTTTTTCCCCAACAATTTTCCTGGTTGCTCGTGTGTATGATTGGACAAGTTTTCCTTGACGGCAATGATCGCGTAATACGCTTCGGAGATGAGTGCGCAAGTGCGCAGTGACGTACTGCGCAATATCTTGTCAAGTTTTCCTTGACTAAAGACTCATCTTCAGACTTCAAAGTGTTAAAGAGATAGGTTTTAACACTTTGAGGCCTGGACCTCTCCTTGTGCTGAATAAAATCATCTGGCGTTAGCCAGAATAAAATACTAAAGACTCGTCTTCAGGCTTCAAAGTGTTAAAGAGATAGGTTTTAAATTTTGAGGCCTGGACCTCTCCCTGTGCTGAATAAAATCGTCTGGCGTTAGCCAGAATAAACCTTAAAGACTCGTCTTCAGGCTTCAAGGTGTTAAGTTATTAGTGTTAGCTAGTTTTCCAAACGAACAAAAGAGCGGAGAGAAGGTGCGGGGTTGGGAGACTCGCGTGAATAAAGTTGTTAGTTCTCTTCTGTGGTTTGAGTTTTCTCTTGGTTATCCAATATTTCTTTCTTTGCCAAATAAGGATAAACTCATCTACGTTGAATAATTTCGCTCCCCCCCGGATGGGAAGACTCATGACTCAAGAGTTTTCATGATGCTATTCAAATCATTTGGAATATGTTTTATTTCAATGATCTCAACCATGACATAAACAACACACAACCAAATACCAGCTGTTGTTAATCCCAGCAATCTAACTCTACTTTAAGATATTTATTTTACCTAGAAACTTGCAAATGATGCTAAGGTATATTCCTCAAACGAAAAACTTGACGGTTTTTTGAATGTTTTTCTAAAAATGAAGTTTATTATTTTTGAATAATTAATGTGGCAACGCCTTTCAAGAGAATGTCTATCAATTGAATTCCAAGCAATCATTATTGAACAAAACCCGTGCTAGAACTCAGCCAGAAGCGTTATGTGAAGGAGTATCTACCGCAGATAACTATCTTTCGTACAGGTGCATAAGGGTTAATGTTAACCACACCCAAGATTTAGAAGAAGCAAAGATATCGGTAATTATAATGTAGAATAAAGCACATTGGTTAGATTAATAATTGGCTTTTGTAATGTCTGATTGTATATATGAACTAATATAGTTATACTTAGATCAATATTGAACTTTATAGAATGTGATATATGTCGTGTTCAGATGGTATGTCGGAGTTTAGTAATATTATATATATGTCTTTAAAAGGTGTATGATATAACGATTAATTTACTTGCCTAACCAGGCTTTATTGCATGAGCTGAATTGGCTTGGTTAACTATAGGCTGATTCTCTGATTAGGATCTTACTGTGGTTTGAAAACTCACAGAAACTAAATTTCCAAAGAAGAATTGATTTAGTTTAGATCAAACAAATCTTAACATTATTTTCTTAATTATCCTTAAGATTTCAAACTGCTCTGATGATGTTGCGCTTTAATGAGCAACGAAACGTTAGCTGATTAAAATTTTATCTTTGAAGTTATGTCTTGTCTAAGAGTTATTTGTTTGGCACTTATTTTCATTTTCAAATTACGTTTCCCACCTGGTATATCTATTGCAACAATATTGAAGAAATCTTAACATTAATTCAAATCTCCTTTTCGGCGGCCGAGGAAAGGATTTCGCGACACAAACTAGCCCGCGGTGAAAGAGAGTGTACGAATAATTAATACTTGAAGTAAAGCCGTGTTTACAAGGCCAAAATTTAAGCTAAGCGTGCTTAAAATGCGCCATCTTGGTGCGTTCACACGGTCATTTAATAATGGTCGGCACTAGATCATGGTCGAGATACGGACAAATATGCGCCTACTAGCTTTCAGTGCAGCGGAGAACCTGCACAACAATAACACTCAAGTCCTGTTCTGATTGAAAGAACGAACTTACATTTTGAAAATTTGGAAATATATATTATTAATTGAATTTTGGGAGATATACTCAGTGATATTTTACAGAGGATTTCACATAACTTTTGCCGAATGTGTTGCGAAGTTCGTTCGTTATTTCTGAAGTGCGAGATTGCGGAGTTCGTTGTTCACGGCATCATTTCAATGTTCCCTGTTGGACGTATATAGACTCAGTACATATTCGAATAACAACGGATCTTAATACTTTCGGTAGACAAAAGCTATAGTGGTGGATTCGGCAGATTCAAGCGATCATTTTGATATAAAATTTATTTAAATCGGGCAAACAGAAAATATTTAAACATGTTTTGAAACACACATCCCCAATGTAAGTACGACACACATTGTCACGGTTTTATATTCATCGAATTCTGCCAGAATATCATCTTTAGAATTACAGAATATTAGCTGGTGGAAGCCATCGCGGGAAAAGAATGATTCGAACGCCTTTGAATCCAGAGCTATATATGTTATGGTAATGACGCGCAGGTTCTCCGCTGTATTAAAAGCTAGCAGGCGCATATTTGTCCGTATCTCGACCATGATCTAGTGCCGACCTTTAATAATCCCTTACTAAAACACGCACACCATTATTCAACATGGCGGACGAGCTATATTTTTGGTTTTGGAAGCTTCGTATGGGTAGCGTGCGTTGAAGAACAACGGAAGACATCGGTACACGAGAAGGAGTAATAGCTAAAAGAAAGAAACAAAGGAACAAAGAATAGGGAGATGAAGCTTCTACAGCAGGGCAAAAAAATGCATTTTATCGTATTAATAACACCGTATTAATAGCAAGCGTTTTTCAATCCCGTTGTGTTTACACGGCCAAGCTAGTTAAACGCGATTAACTGATCGTGCTCAGTTTAAATCCACCTCCTTGAGGTGGTGCAAACTAATCGCGATTAATTTACGGGCTTAAAATGTCCGTGCAAACAGATCGGCGCTTAAAGCCAGATGTGGCTCTGATCCCGCTTAAATTTTGGCCGTGTAAACATGGCTTAAATGTCTTCTCCTAAAAGAAATACCTGATTATGAAGTTGTTTTAATGTGCTTTTCAGTACGATATCATTGTGAAAATGAATGTTAGATTTAACAAATGAAATACTAACACTATGCCGAACACATGTAAAGAGTGGGAAGTGGGAAGTTCATATGACTATGAATTTGTATGTAGCCGCGTTGCTTTTCATCTGAGCCTTAGGAGCTGAATGCACATGTTACACATGCATGTATACGTAAAAAATTGAGCGATAATTTGTGAAAAAACGCAAGTGATTTTTTTATGAAGCATTTGGGGCGTTGTCTAATATACACTTAATGTCTGCTCCCGAGGGAAACAGTTAGTTTCGCTGAATAATTTCGACGTTTATCAAGGGAAAGTACACAAAAGACAAACGCTAAGACTTACCAAAACACTTCGCCTGGCTCCGTAATTTCACTTCAGCCAAACAAATATAAGTCTCAGAAGAAAAGAACAGCAATACATTTCTCCAGTTAATCTTCACACATGCTTTGAAGACCTATAAATATTCTTTTTTTCGTACCAAACAAACTTTTGTTTATAGGATGCCGTGAAAAGTTCAATGTTCTAGCGGGCAGCAGGCAATAAGTTCTAAATTATTGCCCGCTCGGTAGACATTGAAATTTAGCTAAGGTCATGTGACCACAAATCAACCAATGACAGTCATCGTTCTATCCAGTGAAACTCTAGCTATATAATAATTAAGTATACCCAGTTATTTAAATGATTCTTCAATTACTTCAACTTTCTGATTGGTTGTAGATCATCCACGTGATCTGACGTCAACATTCACTGATCTAAAATTTAAACATAGTTTTCTTGAGTGAATATTCAATATAGTCATAGAGTTGGAACAAAGCAGCTGCATGGCTTTGGTTGGTGCTGTTTTTGGCGCGACATTTTACTAAACATTTGGAGCAATTCTTGATACTGTTTTATGTGGGATGCGTGCAGTAGTGTGAAAGAAGTGTGAAAGCTATATAATAACTGTTTATCTTTTCATTTTTAGTTGCTGGTTGCAGGAACCATCTCATGGAACAACAACCTAAGACCTTGCATCTCTGTAGCTTGATAGTTGACGATGGAAAGCTGGCGACATGGTGAGTTGACAAGTATGTACTTATTGTATCAAACTATGTACGATTCACCAAAGCGAAAAGATGGTGAATTGCGGAGAGTTTTAGGCCAGATCACCATGTACCGAAAAACAATGAACACAGAATACATTACAGCTACATTGAAGTCCTTTTGTTAAGAGTTAGCTTGGTAATCCTAATCCCAACTCTAATCATAATCTTGGGAAGCACGGGTGGCGTGTGTTGTTAGCGCGCTGCCTCTCACCAAAAAGTTAAGCCCGGTTAGACGGGGTTAGTATACTTGGATGGGTGACCGCTTGGGAATGACCCCGTTGTCGAGCTTCCCCTGTGCTTCGAGGGTTTTTCGCCGGCTTCTCCGGTTTTCCTCCCTCCATAAAATCAACACCTAACATCTTAGCTGTGATCCGTGGTCTGAACTGTGTCGTTGGCGGCTGCTTGGAGCGCCTCTGATACGCCTCGACACGGCCACGTTGATCTGCGTCCTTCGCAATTCAGCCGCTGGCTGCAAGTAAGGATGATTAGCCACCCAGTCATTTACTCTAATCACAAGCCTAATCTGAGACAAGTAGAAATACACCCTAATCCAAAAGTAATGTTATACTGACGTTATGATGAAATCGTGCCGCAATGTGAGTTATTTAATAACGGTTTTACTCTGATGAAGAGCTCCGCTTGAAACGTCAGTATTTCGTTGCCAAAATTTTTTCCTGCTTATCACCTTTTTCACTTTGCACTGTTCAAAACATGCTACCCACGCAACACTCTATTTATATATACGATTTACACGTATTTTGACGTTAAATATACGTTAAATATCTAAAATGTTGCCAATTGACTACATTTAAACTTTTTTACACATGTGTATAGTAATATGCTTATGTTTATTTTGCCTTGTAAAAGTTAATGAAAGTTTTTCAGAAGGCAGGGTTCTGCGTAGACAGTGTGTTACGATGTATAAAAAATCTTTAAGGTATAATAAACTGCTTGTATATTAGAGATACAAAATTCTGACGCTCCGAGTGAAAGCAAAGTTTGAAGCACAGGTCAAAATCTCTGACTCAAAACGACAGTATTTCATTGTCCAAAATCTCAGTAATTTTCCACTTCTGAGCTTTCTTTAATTTTTAAACAGCTTTTCAATATGTTGGGTTTTAGGTTTCTGATATTTTATGTGGCTCTGTATTAAAGAAATATTGTTCATTTGTTGCCAGCATGTTTTTCACTTCACTGCTGGAAGGCCACGCCTCTGTGTGTGTACGTATATTTCAAATGTTCCTCGCTAGACTGCCTGCTATGTAGTTTTCGACTTGAACTAAGTCAACTACGTACGGTGACTTGTAATTTATCATGAAAAGAAAACATGAATTACTAAACCTCTACGTATTACTTAACCATGCACGCTGTTAATTTTTTGATCAATAATAACAAAGACAAAGTATTTTTATTCTGAAGCACTAAGTTATAATAAGGAGCGGTTATTTTTCTCTGTCTTTTCAAACTGCTTTCCCTGTAAGAAATTCAAGTAAGTTAACCTTTTTTTGCTCAGATCAATTAATCAAACATATATTCTACGTTGTTAAGATCAGGGTTGTAGCAAAGATATGAAAATGCTTTCAACAGTCATTTTACCCCTTAATTGACTACCAGTCTTCCCTTGACGGGTAAAATCGTCTGGCGTTAGACAGAGTAAAATCGTTTGGCGTTAGACAGAGGGAAAACTAAAGGTTTGCCTACATGCGTGTTAGACAGAGTAAAATCGTCTGGCGTTAGACAGAGTAAAATCGTTTGGCGTTAGACAGAGTAAAATCGTCTGGCGTTAGACAGAGTAAAATCGTTTGGCGTTAGCCAGAGTAAAATCGTCTGGCGTTAGCCAGAGTAAAATACTAAAGGTGTGTCTACATGCGTGCTTAAGAGACAGAGGATTACATCAAACCTATAGCACAAAGCGGAGAAAGGCGTCAGTTAGATCATGATCACGCAGTCAGTGTTAGCTGAACTTGAGCTCAAGCTATGCTACAGGTCTACAGGATCTCGTTACCCCCAAGTAATATGTCAGAACTCATCGAAATCTTTTGAGTTGACTTCACTGTTGACTCACGAGCGTGTTTGAAGACCTTGCATGGTTTTAGAAAACTATATAAGTTAAAATTTTATGAACACCAATGGGCAGTGGGTTATTTCTAAAGTAAAATTCAAGCTTCGTTTGTAGTTCTGTTCACCTTTCGCAAAAGCTTGGTTTCTATTCTGTCGTTGGCCGACTCACGCCGACGTATCGCACACTACTATATATACTGAAGTCAGAGGCTTTTATTGCCATTGATTATATAACACATTGATTATAACGCTTACACAAACTTGTTCACGACTATCGTTGATTTTACCAACACATACTGAGCGGCTCAGTAAGATTGCAGAATATCGCTATATGTGTGTCCTTTTGTGTTCTTTCTTTGCCTCAGTTTGGCATATTTCAACTGACTGAATGTCTTTCACGCCACTCAGCGTAGTTTTGAGCTATTCTGGGTGGGGTATATGGTCTAATTTCAGTTTGTATGTCATGTACTATATACATGCATGTTGCATATATGTTGTACAATTTTGTTAATATATATGGTCCTGATAAAGTATTCTCACTCTCATCCGCTTGTTGCAACGAAACGCAGCTGGACTAAAGATTCTTTACGACAACCACATGGCCAAAAGCATTAAACCACCCTTGAGATTCAAATACGATACAATATGGTCTTTTGCCTGAATTCATGAAAGTGTGTCAGCTATTTGAACTTATACTAAACAATGTGACGTACTATGTGTACCATACTAACCCTCCCGTCTGGCAAAACGGTTTCTCTTGGGCAGAATGTAGGCTGGTGGTAAAAAATTATAAACACGTCTTTGACAAAATGAAGTTGAGACTGCATAGGACGATATTCTTCACCTGATTGCTATATACACGCCTCATGATATATGTATTGAGTTGACTACCCTAGTGACATAAACGTATTAGATTAGATCGTTCTATATATAGCATTTATTGTATAACATATATATATATACCCTCCCAAGATTGCTCAGAAACAAAGGTCAACTCGTATTAGTATTATTGATAGAGACTACGCTGTGGACGACAAGCACGGTGGGTGGGCTGCAACTCGTTTTTGCTCTATTTATTAATTTTCAACTTCAATATACGAAGCATTCGTTAATGACTCTTCTCCGTTAATAAACCTAGCTTTACATGAAGATAAAAATTCTTATAATCATAAGCAACATTTGTATTTCAAATCAACAGCAGGCATTGTTATGACCACGCCTTTCAAAATGTATTCTCTTTTTCCATTCTTCGATCATTGACTGCAAGCATTCCACTTGAGTTCATGCGACGTTGTTGCGCTCTCTGCTCTAATAATAACTTATTTATTAACATACCACAACTATGGTGGTTAATAAAATACAATTAACAAAAACAATTAACTATATAAATGAAGCAGAAAGAAAGCTGTAGACTCTGCAATCAATTAGAGTGCCACGGCTGGGCTGTGTATTCATAATGAACGTTATTCTCAGCGGTTGGTTCCGTTTCTCCCATAGACAGAACGAATAAAATAGCCGCGTTGGCTACAGTGAAATATAGAAACACGCGATAATTGCATAGTGTATTTCTTTGCTCAGCTGATCGTCTTTAGAATTGATAATTCGAATATGCATTCTTGATCTTTATGATAAAATGCCTTTCTCAACGTAACACTGTTATAATGTCATTATGTTTAAAAGAAAGCAATTAAAGTAAAGTACTTCAATGGAAGCGAACCAGAAAGATAGCTGTGGTACCCGCAGTGCTTTGTTTTCTTTGCCTAATAATAAATTGTTTATTACTGAAATGACGACGCCACTTACGCTATCGGTTGAAATGTTTCACTCCGTTCTCAATTCAAATACTCTCCAGTCAGTGAATCTTGCAGATATTTGGAATTGAACTCCAAACTATTTTCTTTTTATCTGCTGTTAAAGCGACTATCTGATGAACAGAGAGTTTCAAGATCAAGCGCCCACGATAAGGCGTGGTTGCATAATAGCAGTCCTTCACCAGAAACATTTTAAAGTGGTTCAGTCTTCGCGTGATCCCATTTGCTCGAAAAGTTAGAAAACCACATTCAAACCCTACGCAGCACACTAGATAGATAGATATCAGACTTTATAGTATATTAGAGTTTTGGAGCTGAATGCATATTAAGCTAGCCAGACTCAACTCAAGATTTAGGATCGTACTGTGGTTTTAAAACTTGCAGGGGTTGTGGTCGAGGCGCCGAGGTCCCACTGGTTGACGGGGTAATCATGGCTATAAACTAAATTTACAAAGAAGAATTGTTTTAGCTTACATGTAAACGAACGCTAATGATTATTCAATTCTTTACTTGCGGCCAACGAAATAATTTCGTGACACGAATTAACATTGTAGCTAACATTAGGCTTTTGTATATACCTGAGGGGGTAGGGGTGGGTGGGGGGGGGAGGGGTGGGATGGGTGAGAGTGGGGCTCCAACGTCTACTTGATGTGACTTGTTGGATCTGGTTATCAGAAGGCCACTTCTAAAACTATCCATCAATTCTAGGTTGTCTAAATTAGACTTTGGTGGCCAACGTCAGGCGATTTAATTCACCTTCGTGGAGGTTGGGGTAGTGGTGTTGTTGGGTTGGAACGGTGGTGGTGGAGGTTTGGGTGTGTGTGCTGCTGGTTGAGTCGGGGTCGGGGTGCTGGTGGTGCTGGTGCTGCTGATGGTGGTGGTGGTGGTTTGGGGTGGTGGTGCTGATGGTGGTGGTGGTGGTGGTTTGGGGTGGTGGTGCTGAAGGTGGGGGTTCTGGTAGTGCTGGTGGTGGTGCTGAAGGTGGGGGTGGGGTTGTGGTGGTGGGTTGGGAAGTGCTGGTGGTGGTGTTTTGGGGTGGGGGTTGTGGTGGTGGGTTGAAGTGCTGGTGGTGGTGTTTTGGGGTGGGGGTTGTGGTGGTGGGTTGGGGTGCTGGTAGTGCTGGTGGTGGTGCTGAAGGTGGGGCTGGTGGTGGTGGTGCTGGTGGTGGTGCTGAAAGTGGGAGTGGGCGTGGGGGTTGTGGTGGTGGGTTGGGGTACTGGTAGTGCTGGTGGTGCTGATGGTGGTGCTAGTGGTGGTGCTGAAGGTAGGGGTGGGGGTGGTGTTGATGGTGGTCCTGGTGGTGGTGGTGGTGGTGGTGCTGAAGGTGGGAGTGGGGGGGTGGGGGTTGTGGTGGTGGGTTGGGGTGCTGGTGGTGCTGGTGGTGCTGGTGGTGCTGGTGGTGGTGCTGAAGGTGGGGGTGGGGGTGGTGGAGAAAGGCTATCAAAGGCGTATACCTTATTCAAGTCCGATTGATTCAGAAATTTTTGCATTTTGAAAAGCTTCTTTGCAAAAGTCTCACTCTTTGCTCCTAGGTCTGTTCCTTGTTCATACATTTACACTCTTAGTATAGTATACATACTTATACAAGCTAAAGTGCCAATAATCAATCTATTTTAATGTTTGCTATTTTTAGGTCGCAAAAGCTCCACACTGTCCTGGCCTGGTCACTCAGTTCTTATACATCACCCTAAAGGTTGACGGGATAGTGTAGCATGCATGGATTTTCATCATGGAGTTGATCTTGTGTTTCCTCTACACTTTAAGGTAGGATTATTGTAAGATCTATTTTTTATGAAATACTGTCCTTGGTTTTCAACTGCACTTGGTGGTTCTTTGTCACCAAGACGAGGCGTGACTGGTTCATTGCGCCTGCAATCTTACTGGACAGTGTATGTGTCGTGTGAAAGCTGCGCGACATGTGAATGCAATAGCAAGTTTTCTCGATGTTTAAACACGATTGCAAACATTTTGTGAGCTTTTCTAGTCACAATGTGATTCTCTGTGACTAGAACTAGTCCAGTGATTGCGCCTGCAGTTTCACTGGACAGTGTGCGTGTGGTATGAAAGACCATGAAAGGGTGCGACATGTGAATGCAATAGAATATTTTTTTTCTGTTTAAACACGATTTCAAACATTTTGTGAGCTTTTCTAGTTACAATGTGATTCTCTGTGACCAGAATATATGTAGAACTAGTCCACTGCTTGCGCCTGCAGGTCAAATTCAGAAACTTCCAAACGAACTTCAGATAATTCAGATCAATTTCAGAACTTTCCAAGTGAATTTCAGATAATTCAAGTGAATTTCAGAAATTTCCAAATGATATTCAGATTTTCCAAATGATATTCAGACATTTCCAAATGATATTCAGACATTTCCAAAATGAAGCGAGAGGCTTGCACAGTAAATAGTTCGGAGCAGCTGAGGGAACACATATACCTTTTTTGCCCTGCATTACTCAATAAAAAACATTCAAGTGCACTTACTGAAATAAAAATAGCACTTTATGTAATCAATGCTATTGATATGTTACAGAAGCGGTATTGAATGTCGTTTCGCGCTAATAATAAAGTGATGTTGTTATTTCAACGAGGGCAATTGAATGTTTTTTATTGAGTAATGCAGGGCAAAAAAGGTATATGTGTTCCCTCAGCTGATCCGAACTATTTACTGTGCAAGCCTCTCGCTTCATTTCGGAAATGTCTGAATATCATTTGGAAATGTCTGAAATTCATTTGAAAATGTCTGAATATCATTTGGAAAATTTGAATATCATTTGGAAATGTCTGAAATTCATTTGGACAATCTGAATATCATTTGGAAGTGTCTGAAATTCGTTTGGAAGTTTCTGAATTTGACCTGAAAAAGGTGTAGTCCACTGCTTGCGCCTGCAGTCATACTAGGCAGTGTACATGTCGTATACTGAAGCGGAGACGTGCGACATGAATCTGGGAACGCAATTGTAAATTTCAATATTTTGTGAGCTCATCTACTTACATTGTGTCGAACGCTGTAGGACCATCAACTGATTAGATGATGACCAGTGAGACACTGTGTATAACCACACCCATGGTGGGTGAAGGGTGTAGGTAGAAATACGTGCGTGGTGCTCAAAATTAGATTATGACCATCCAGTGAGACACTGTAACCATTCAGTTTCATACATTAATGGTGGGTGGAGGGTACAAATACGTGGTACTTAAAAGCAGATAATAACCAACAAGGCACTGTCACCACCGAGCCCCGTATATTCAGGCATGCGTCACCGTGAATAGTCAGTGAAGGTTACAGATATGTGATACTATTCTAACTATCTAATAGTATGTGATACGCTGCAACTATTGACAAGTCACATGCGCTGAGATAGTAAAGTAAAGTGAAGTAAAGTAATGTAAAGCAAAGCAAAGCAAAGCAAAGCAAAGCAAAGCAAAGCAAAGCAAAGCAAAGCAAAGCAAAGCAAAGCAAAGCAAAGCAAAGCAAAGTAAGGTAAGGTAAAGTAAAGCAAAGTGACTTTACTTATTGAGGTTAACATATAACAGTATTTAGATACTGGTAACCCAATGGCCCTCAACCTTCATGTAACCCTTCTAACTATATATTTGATAATGTGTGACTTGTTAATTAAGGGGTCGTTTTCATGAATCCGGATTGAGAAGCGAAGTCAATCCGTGTTTACATGGGAATTGGGTTTCTGGATTGAAATCCGCCTGTCGCCTGAAATCCGTAAATATTAGAAAACACGCATGCATGGTTTGTTCTAGTCCTCTCTGTCACGCTTTTCATTCCGGAATGAAACTCGCACCGCGTTTACATGATTCCGGAACGAAATTTCAATCTGGAATGAGATTTCAATTTGGAGTGAGAAACGGATTGAACTCAATCCGGAATGAGCTAATCTCAATCCGGATTCATGTAAACAGATAAAGGGGTTTGATCAGAAGCGGATAAAGTAACATGAAGTAAGATAGTGAGTCAAGGTTACAGAGTATGCAATACTCTCTATATACTTACTATATATCTGATGGTCTCTAACACTGTGTTAGATTGAGCGTGTCGTGGCCGTGTCATAGCACCAAATCTCCGGATATTTCACAATTCGGAACATGAAATCTCCGGAAATTCCCTAATTCGGATGTAATTTAGGAAATTTCATGTTCCGAATCGTTACTATATATCTGATGGTCTCTAACACTGTGTTAGATTGAGCATATCGTGGCGACGTGGCCGTGTCATAGCACGAAATCTCCGGAAATTTCACAACGCGGAACATGAAATCTCCGGAAATTCAGTCCCTAATTCGGACTGTAATTTAGGAAATTTCATGTTCCGAATATTGAAATTTCCGGAGATTTGGTGCTATGATACGGCCATGATACGTTCAATTTCACGCAGTGTAACTTTGAGATGACATAGGAGTCGCAGGTGTCGTGTGTTGTCGGTACGGGGTGGGTTGGGGGTGCTGTTAACGTGCTGCTTCTTACTACATACTGAGGTCCACAGTGAATCCCCTTGGATGGCGTTAGTTCTTGGATGGGCGACTACTTGGGAATAACATTGTGTTGATTCTTGAGCTTGAGTCGCAGGTGAGTGGAGTTTGTCTCTCCCCATGCTCCGAGGTATTTTCTTCGGGTTCTACAGTTTTTCTCCCTCCGTAAAATCGACACTTAGATCCGATCATGGACTAAAGCTAAGGGTCATCCTAATTAACCTCGTTAATCTCCTAACTTGACGGCATATTTTAATCGCTAAGAGTGCATTTTTTAAAATCATTTCCAGACAGTTCGACGCGAAGGAGGAGGCTAGGTTTGTGTAGTCATATCTGGCATTACATTTGCTTAGATTGTGAGGCAAGATTAAAAAATGTACGTTCTTTAGTTAATGACTGCGCCACGTTTTGAGCTCTATACATGAACTGAATTTGACTCTTGATCTCAGTCATTACTAGTTCATCGAACTATCTCGACTAACTTCAATAGTAATCCTATTTTCTGAAAAGTGCTGGAAATACAAGTTTGCACGACATGCTTTTATGCATAAGGTAGAATCTCCAAGGTTAATGCACCTATATCAATTGAAAGCCCGTCTCTCCCCACCCAGGGACAAGGTGGGGGAAATGTGGGGAATTTTATAGCATTTGAAAGCATTTTATGCAAAATCAAATTTTAGCAAATCAAATCTCCACCCAGTCCCAGGGTGGGGGGAGTCGGGCTTTCAATTGATAGAAATTCTATATAGAATGCATAAAATATTTGTCTAGTTTCTTCAAATGCTACCCACTTTGACTTAACAACCAGCATACACACGTTGTCACTGGTTACTTTCTCAGCTATATTTTTTCTTAAATGTATCATTAATATATATGTGGCTGAAATATCGCACGTCTTCGGGTCACATTCCTTGGCTTGGGTTTGTTGTCATAATTGCTGTGTTTAACAAATACGACAGCTTAAAGGCTTAAGCGGTCTTTCTTTATCGAGCTACTTATAGTCTTGTATTTTATATAACCAAAGCAGTTATCAGTTTGCCTACACGGACTTCAATGAGAGACATTAAAGTTGTCGTTCGACTTGGATAATCTATCAGGTTTGTGGTCCCTAGCAACAAGTTGTTCAATTGCATCTGATAACAACCGGGAAATATCCCGAAGCAACGGTCCATAGCAATAGCAATAACTCATTTACACAATGCTAATTACACACACACTTGCTAAACAGTTGACTGGTATGTGTCCTATAACCGTGGTCTATGTCATCATACTATAGCCATCAAAAAACCCATTTTATTAATGTTTACCACAAGTGTAAACAATATATATGAAACGAGTAAGTTTACTGTCTTTAAGCAAAGAAGCTTTGACCTCATCATTAGCGGGGTGCTAACGAGAATATACATTTCGAATAGTCTAGTACTACACAAACTCAGGAACACTTGTTCTCCAATTCGTGCTCTTTTCCGCAAAAACTCAAAGAAATTTTGAGTCAGTTGCTGAAATTACAGAAACCTTTGCATTACTTTGTTGTGAATTGTAACAAAGATTGGTAAGAAAGCGCAGAAAATGTGGCCATGTGTATGTATGTTATAGTTAAGTTATGCAATTATTTTTAATATCTATCTAGAAGCATGAATGAGTTACAGTGATAATTAGGTATTGTGTCGTACTCGCAAGGTTTGGAAAAGATCGTTTATTTTCCATCTGTACTCATGTACATTATGTCGACAGTTGAAGATTTACAAAACGTTTAAAGTCCAGATTCAAACGATATCTGAAATGGTCTTTAAATATATTTGTATCGAAGGTTGATTAGAAATCCCAGAATTTTCTCAAATAGTCTGTTTACGATACTCATAAATATTTTGAGCTTGGTGAGTGCGAGGATACACTGTTCTATGATCACGTTATGCAACAGTTTTTTCCACTTATTCACCTAGATTTATCACAATTCATTTCTTCAAATCTTTAAAGGCCTACTACTCCATTGATCACCAGTGTAGATCACGTAACTATTTTACTGTCTTTTGACTCGATATCAGTTATTTAATGACTAGGGGGAATGTCTTTTAATATTTTAAAACAGTATTTCATTTTGTTTATTAGATTAAGAAAAATCAAGTGCTACTACTTGAATGATTTAAAGTGCAGGAGAATTAATTACGCTCTAGAATTCAATAGTGCTTGGTGACCGTAAACAAATGACCCCCCCTGGCATAAGTCAATCACAATCGTTTGGATTGTTTTATGACGTGCTTGTGCATATAAGATTGGTTTGTCAGTTTACATATGAACATGCGATGCCACCACTGGTGTTCATATTGTTGTTAACTCTCCCATTGCAAAGGTCGTCTTAACTGTATTTCCTAATATCGTTTAATCTTTATTTCCAGTCCTAATCTAAGGTGAGTTTATACATTATAGTATATTTAGATATGATTTATTATAAGTTCAATTCTATAGTGTATCTGTCTGACACAGACACTCTCTTCACGATTCGTTGGGCGTTTCTGGGCTTTAAATCACACTCCTTATCATCGTAAGGCCAATGTTAAAATAGATCTTAAGCTTGAACATTTGTAACCTAGTGTCTCATCATTATGACTCCCAAGGCTGGTCTTAAACCGTATAACAGTTTATTGCCTCGTTTAGCAATTACATCGATGCACCACACAAGGAACACTGACATCTTTCTAGAACTGCAACTCATATTTTGACACAGCATGATAGTTAAAAGAAATGACATCTAGCGAGTACCAACCCCCTGTTATACATTCATTCCCTCCATTGCATACATGGTCGGGTCTCTGTAGGAAAATCACACATAGCCTAACATGGCATATCATAACCACGCAGCGGAACCGAAAATAATATAACATGAATAACTTCACGTGGAGTTGTATAGAAAGTTAGTATACCACGATATAGGGATAAGAGCTATTATACTATAGTATGATATGGTTTCTTATGCGGAATATTAGCATGTGTCTCAGATATTGGTGATATTTTACTGTATTTCTGATAGGTGGTGATGTGTGGAAAGTCTGTATTGATATTACGTATTTTAAAAAATTAAAAAATAGCGATGGGGGTTTATTATGTCGCTGTGTACTTAGGGCGGGAGAATTTTGAATGAAAGTTGAGTAAACTTATTAAAGTTATTTTCACTTTTTTAAACGAGGAAAGTATTCGAATTTCGAATGCGGCAGTTCGGCGCAGGTTTGCTGAAGCTTTGGACCTCAACTTGTGCCAGTTTAATAAGTCGCTCATTAAGGAAAATTAGCAATTCGCTAGTTAGTCAAGCATAGCTTGCTAGTTTCACATGACTGCCCTTATGAAATAAAAGTACTTCTTTAAGAATATTGGACTCTGGATTACGACTCATACTCTTAAGCTCGGGATACACGTGCGATTTTTTTCTTGCGCTGGTAACGCAACGGGTCAAAAGTTATTGCGTTGCCGGTAGGAGAGAAGTGGCTACACGTGTGGTAATTTTATGACGGGGTCGCAATAGTGACACCATGACGTATCGAAGAGCGAAGCGTTGGCTTCGGCAATGCTGTTGCTGTGAAGTCGATTCTGATAGAAACAAAGCGTTTAAAACGTTGAATGGAAAGAATGTTATTTTTGTGAGCGATTTCATTATTAGCTGTCCCTTGATACTTTGATTCTTCAAGTTGAAGAATCGATGCGAATGTGATTTTCATACTTTGAAGGATAGTAAGATTGTCATTCTCGTCGCTACTTTCTCTGAGAACATCGGCGGTCGACTAATCTATATCTGCACTAAACCGAGACTATTCAAGAAAAGAAAACGAGCATGCTCTACATGAAACTGATCATTCTAAAGCGAATTTTATTAGCCAGTCTGAAATAAACACTGTGTTTCCTGCTAAAACCAGGCTAAAACAATGCCTATGTAATTTAATACTTTCGGCAATCGTTGCGGAAAGTTAAACCATTTTAACTTTCGGCAACGATTGCGGAAAGCATCAGGTTGCAATTGCGTTGCCGCGCAAGATATGATACATGCGCGATTTCCTCTCTCGCGCCAGCAACGCAATGAAATTTGACCTCAAGATATTTCTGAAACGATTTTCATTTTGTGCTCTTCATCTTGACCTCGTGTTGTTCTGCATGGAAGATTTCTTGTTGAATAGATTGTTCACTATTTTTAATTAATTTAAAGTTCAGAAATGAATATAATTCCAAATGCATTATGAGTTGGAACTACCATGCAGAGATAGCCAGAAACAATTTGTTTTCTAAAAATTAGTTTTCTCTGGTTGCTCAAACCCGTCTCTTAATCTTAAAAGGAGAGTTTAAAAATTAAGAAATCTTGAGTGTTTGTGGTTTGGATCATACAACTGATTGGCTGGACGCAAATGAACTTGCGAACACGCAAATGATTGGCTGGACGCAAATGAACTTATAATAAATTTGAATAAAGGAAAAACGGAAGGAGGGTAACTTCGCACAGCTAAGCGTCTTAAAAGTATTACTGCTTTTGATGTATATTATATATCAACCAAAATTGTTCATTGCCAATCATATAACTATATTTGGGAGTATTAATGTACCCTTCACTCAACCTCACCAATCATTATGCTAAAGTATACAAAAAAGCATCAGGAAGACTGAAGTTACTCTATAGGATTAGAAACTCCATCACTATCCACCATGCAGCTGAATACATTTACAGAAGAATGATTTTACCTGTAATGACTTCTTGTTCAATACTTTGTTGTAATCCTTAGAAAACCGAGCAAAACAAATAATATTACATAAAGTCGATCATTGTAAAGCTAATATTACTATTACTACTTTGGAAAACTATCGAAAAAAGCGATCTTGTACGTTGGTCTACAAGTCGCTTAAAGGAGAACTTTGTGAAAATTTCAACCATTATTTTAAATTAATGGATCATGGAAAATCTACTAGGAACAATCAACATTGTATTATCTTACCAAAATCGAGATTATATAAGTGGCACTCGAAAGGCTTTCTTCTATCAAGCAGGAATTATATTCAATAATCTACCTCTGCATATTAGAAAAATAGATAACACAATAGACTTCCTCAAAGCCATTGAATTGTACTTTAAATAGATATTACTTACATTAAATAGCAGTTTACTAATATATAGTATTTCATAAATTCAGGACACACATTTATAACAGTAAATTGTATTACTGAAGTGTTATTATCCTGATTAAAAATTCGTATAAATAAAAAATAAGTAAAAAAAAATAAATCTGGCCTCATGCCCCATGCAGTTTTATTGAGAGTCAGTGGTCACCACCCCTTCACGTACCGCTACAGGCTAAAATACAACATGAAAGGTGGTCTTTATTTCACCTCGTGGTTTACTCCAATAATACCTTGATTCTAGACATGTTGTCTTGAACCATTTTGCAGGTGTGGCGCTTAATTGCTACTCAGATTACATATTGATTTGCATAATCGAATGTTTATGTTTGGAAAAGTCAAAATTGTTTTAAAGCGGTTGCTTGATAAAGACTCCCACTACAAAATCCAAAAACTTTGTGGACTTTGCTAATTTCATGTATTGGGCAGGCGGTTTATCTTAAACATGTCATTCAGAAAGCTTGCACGCGTGTATTAAAACTAGTCATTTCTAGGCACTGAGTCACTGCAATCACTGCCAAACTGAAATAAAAGCATGAGTCATGCACTACCCTTCTCCTCAAAGAGGATTCCGCATTCCGGCTGTCAATTCTAAAGTCTATATGTTTACCAGTTGCTTATGATCTTTCAAGCTCTATGGTTAACCAAAAGAAACGTCTGCTACAGGACATTAATACCTGCAAAATGGCATAAGCGGATCCATGACATTTTGCATTATTTGAAGACTACGTTTACACAACAGCAAAAATTTCCAGATTCACTTCGTACCAAGTACTTGGATTCGTTAGGCGTTTACACTACAACAGTATTCGTTAGGCGTTTACACTACAACAGTATTCGTTAGGCGTTTACACTACAACAGTATTCGTTAGGCGTTTACACTACAACAGTATTCGTTAGGCGTTTACACTACAACAGTATTCGTTAGGCGTTTACACTACACTCGGAATTTCTTATGTTCGTCATGTTGGTTCCACCAAACTCATATGACTGCGGGTGGAAAAGTATATCCAGATTCATTGGAATAACCGTTCACTCACGTATTGTTTCGGATTCAACTAAAGTAGTCGGGTACGAAGTTTCTACTTTTTTTTCGGATTCCAAATCTCCGGCAAAGAAAGTTTTTATCCCGGATTTATTCTCTTGTGTGACTGCCAAATGATATATCCTGTATCAAACCTTTTGCTTTAATTTAGTGTTAATTGTTATCAGCGCGGTAAGAAAGTCAGAAAATGTTTCTCTCAGGTGATTGTGAAGTTTAATTCAAATTTCTGAAACCGATTCTGAGTTGATGGTTTAGTTTTTATACACCAACATTTACAGTTTAAAGGCCCGTTTACACATCCTGACGCATGCGATTGAGTGGATGACTTACGAAACTATCGAAGCATATATATATAGTTTTATAGTTTGCCACAAAACGTTCAGTGCATTCGTAAGTCAATCCACTCCATTCCATGTGTCAGAAGGAGATAAATCGCATGCAAGATATATATATATATATATATATATATATACATATATACATATATACATATATACATATATACATATATACATATATACATATATACATATATACATATATACATATATAAATATATACATATATACATATATACATATATACATATATACATATATACATATATATCGCCTGTGTAAACGATCTTTGAGATGTTGTTGGCGATAACCCACGCATTATACCAAGAATCCTATTGCACTGGAATTTTAATTTATTCATTTTCCCATCGCGCGGTATCTTGGATTTATTAATCCGCACTTTAAATGGCAGACTTTATTTGACTTGCAGCTTAGTTAAATAATTGTTTATTAAATATTCATATAAAACTTCACCGAAGATTTCTAGCCTTGGTTTCTAGCCACCCCCGATCTACAATTGAATCTTGACCAGACCGAAACTTTTAAGTCTTTTAAAGTGGATACGTCTCTCGCAGTCT
Source organism: Corallium rubrum (assembly GCA_964035015.1). Lineage (NCBI taxonomy): Eukaryota > Metazoa > Cnidaria > Anthozoa > Scleralcyonacea > Coralliidae > Corallium > Corallium rubrum. The sequence continues at coordinate 4,329,802 of OZ036014.1, forward strand.
AATGGTTTTTAATTTGTATTTTTGCTCTTCATTTTACATTCCGCATTTGGTCCAAAAGTTTAAATTTCTTTGCACGCAATTTTTGATTTATCGTCACGCTGACCGAAGAAACGGAACCTGTTTGAAAACTCTGTTTATTTGCGCTAAGCACTAATATAGGAAGTTTTTTTTGAAAATGCTCTTAAGCTTGACCTTGTGCTCAAGAGCATTTTCAAAAAAAAACTTCCTATATTCGTGTAAATGTTCTCTGTCTGAATTAAAGGACTTATTTTAGAGATTTTGTAAAACATCAGGAAACTAATCAGGATTTTTGTCCAATCTTGGGCTGAGTGGGCAAACTTGGTTGGGCAATCTTGGATGGAGTGGTCACATTGGCCACAGACTGCATAGAGTTGTCTGCGGAGTAGGCTAAATATTTTTCTCCCAATTGGGGTAGCGCTTCATTTGCGATAGTAATTTCTAGTAAATTAATATCTTCATATCACGACATAGGTAACCCGAAATATTATCATTACCTGCATATCATGTCCACTTCGCAAGTTATGGACCGTCAAGTGACGTCATTCTCTACGGAGGTCAACCGCGCGTCCTTGGGAGGACTGGAAATGAACAGAAAACGATCGAGAGCTGAGGATGAAGACTGGAGCCCATCAACAGGTAATGTGTTCCTACTATCTAGGCCATTAGTGAGAAAATTAGCCAAGGTGGCGTTCAAAACCCGGCCGGAACACATGACCCTGAGTTTTGAGCTTGTTGCCTTGGATAGGCCACAATCCATATTCCGAATTTAAAATGTGCCTGTACACGTAGGTGAATAAGGTCGATTGCAATCCTACAACATTTTCTAATTATTGACAATTTTGACATAATTATCGACATAATTATTGACATAATTATATAAATAAGTTTTGTGGAAACACCACGTAAAATATTTCTTTGCTTATTTGCGTAAAATAGTTGCGCAAAAAATATATTATTTTTACATAATTTGCGCATTATTATTATTTTTACGTAATTTTACATAATTATTACGTAAATATTTGCGTAAAATATTTCTTTTACGTGGTGTTTCCACAAAACTTATTTATATTACTTTATCGCCATGAAAACGTTCAAAGAATTAATTATTGACATAATTATTGACATAATTATTGACATAATTTTCACATAATTATTGACATAATTATTGACATAATTTTTCACATAATTTCCATATAATTTCCATATAATTTTCACATAATTATTGACATAATTTTTCACATAATTTTTCACATAATTTCCATATAACTCCCATATAATTTTCACATAATTATTGACATAATTTTCACATAATTATTGACATAATATTCACATAATATTCACAAATATTCACATAATATTCACAAAATAATATTCACATAATTATTCACATAATATTCTTATAATATTCACATAATTTTACATAATTATTCACATAAGTATAATTAATGCAAACAGTGCCAATAGTGTTTATTTTTCTGTTCCGGCAAAACTTGTAATTTCGTATTTCTTCAATATTTATTGCATTAGGTTGCAGAGTTGCTGAAATGTTGCAGTCGAAGTCGAGAAAAGTCAACCTCTTGTCTCTCAAAGACAATTCTTCCCAAGTAGGCTTTGTAACCACGCCTGTCAATGCTGAGCGAGCTGTACTACCACTTTCTGACATCACGCATCAACCACGTGATCCCAAGTGCCTCTTGGGTCAGCAGAATAGCTTGAGTTTGAGACGCCGGCGACGCGACCCTCGGAGAAGTTCCTCTCCTGCGTCACCAACAAGTACTGACTTGGTATCCATGACAACCGAGAAATCGCCGTGTGCTGAGGAGCGGCCTGGAAACGAGACTGTGACGTACGTTAATAACTTGTTTAGTCCAGTCAACAAACTTCAAGCAATTCCTTTGACCTTGGATGAACTTCGAAGAAGGACCGAATATCCGGAGAACTTTGGCCGGTCGGAGATGGTGACCTATCTGAGACATTCTAAAACAACGGGCAATGAAATTTTAACGAAGTACGATCTGAAACCAAGTTCGGATCGCAGTCGGCTCAACGTGCTCTCCCGACTGTGCGAAAGCGAGGCCAAGACCTTGGCCAATGGCATTCATAAGATGAATACCGAGTACTTTCCGATGTCTTACGTTGCTGATACGATGAAGAAACAAATGGCTGGTGAGGAGGAAAGATCGTTGCCTAGCGACGAGGTGAATGAGAAAATTGACGCAAGCGAGAGCAAAGAGACGATAGCCAATACCATGTAAGTGTCGGACATTTGTTGACAAATTGTAAAAGTAGGCACGCTTGGGCGTACATGTATCTACTGCGTCGGATTGACTCGGGATGTGATCGGAAAAACTTTCTGAAATTTGATTGGTCTCGAAGAATATTCTATTTGTTACGATATCTGAAAACCTTGCATGCCGACATAGTATGTACTCGCATGCGCAGTAGATACAATAAAAGCGCGAAAGTGTAGCAATTTGATGTTACTACAAATTCGCGCTTCTTTATTAAACCACATTTCCCAAACTGTTTACAATTTCAGACAACAAAATGTAAAACATCTACGTATCAGAAATCATTTTTAATTAGGACAACTAGAATCTGGAACGTATTGCCAAGGAACTTAACAATTAAATGTATAACTTTAGAAGACTTTAAAAAAGGACTATATAATTACTATAATTTAGCACTAGAACACTGTTTTAATGCAGATGATCCACGAACATGGAAATCGATATGCATCAAATGCAACAAAGCTCGTGATCTAACTAAATCGATATCGTGTTGTTTTTAGCTTAATGCTTGTAATTATCTGATGTACTGTAGTTGTATTTGTTGTAATCTTTAGGGACCGCAGTAATTAGCGTAAGCTGTTGCCGTTGCCTCGCCATGCAGTTGTTCTTGTCGATGTCTGTACGTATTGTTTGAGTATGGCAAAGCAAATAAAATAAAAATAAAATAAATATTTTTACTGAGATACGGCGTTATTTTTTCTCAGAAACCTGATCCAGAACCTGAAGAAATTTTTGAAAGAACCAGATGAAGACCTTGCCAAGGACCTGGAAACATTTGAAAAAGCCACTCATACTTTTGGATGTCAGAATATCGTGAATCACATTAGTTTTCTTGAAACGTATCTTAAAGAACTGCAAAAGAAACTATAAACAATCTGTGTTACTGCAAGCTACTATATCAAGTGTGTAAATAAATGTCTATAGTTTCGCGCGCGAGTTCCAGTCCTAACTGCGCACTGGGTAAGGAAAAAGTAACCTTAACCAATGTTATATATCAGTTTATAAAATAAGGTGTCCTCTACGCACGCTCTGATTGGCTGGGCTCCGTGCATTTATAAGAGTATGAAGATCATGAATGACGTAGAATGGCGTCAGCTGGACGGAGGAGCCAGCCAAATTTCAAAACTGTCCAACTTTTAGCTTGTTTTCTTCCTTCTTATTTTATAAAACAAATAAAACATACTGCTCCTGTGCTTATGTTGTCTTTTAAAGTTACATTTGACGTGATTTGAGCACGATCGAAAGAAGCGTGTTCAAATGACGTCAAACGTGCCTTTATAAGAAGAGTACATACGCACGGAGCTTCGTTTTATTCGTTAACGAAAATGTTAATGGTTTGAAGGAGGCCCTTGGCCAGAGGAACATGCATATGAAGTGAAATGTAAAACCAAATCCTAGCTTATGTAATGAAGTAATCATGTGACAAAAATGAGCCAATCGTACGCAAGCAACAATAACAATTGGCAAATAAAATATAAAAGTCATGTTATTTTTAATGGTTACCTGGTCAACGTTAAAAATAGCAAAAGACTTTTTATCATTACCATTTTGTTGTTTGAATCTGATTGGCTTGCCATGATGTTCGACGGGGACTACTGATGTATCCGTTTTTAATAAATATACTTCTAAAGTAAAACTAACAATGTTAATATAGTAACGAGTTATTATTTACAGTGCTAATAAACTATCAATGTTAGTGAGTTACACGCGTATCATTGAATAGCCAGAACTATAGCTCTGTTTTACCGGATAGTTTGTAGAATTAACATGTTTGGAAACACGGATAAAGTTTAATTTAAACAATCAGCAACGTTTGACTTCATTCGCTCAACCGTGCTGTATGAACGTAAAATAGAAGATTCGTGCACACTCAACGTAAATCTCAGGTCGTTGCTGGCCGCATTTCCAGACAATTTAATTCTAGGGTCCATATTCTGTTTGCATCCTAAATTGTGTGGAATTATGAACAACTCTTGACAATGTAAATGTATTTTATTAAAAATTTGCATTTAAC
>OZ036014.1:4339127-4341627 GCA_964035015.1 Corallium rubrum
CACGACTGAATGAACCATTAACATGAAACGTTACGTAGAGGTTGAAGAAGTCACAAAAATGATGGTACATGTTGACAACTGAAAAAAAAGTCAAATCCTCAAGAAAAAGGTACTGCCACACAAACACAGCAAATTCTACTGATCCTAAGTTTGAAGCAAAATTAGTAATGGACTAATGGTACAATAATTTGTATACACTAAATCTGTATACTGTACTAACCTGCATCTAATTTCATAAAATAAGTTGGTTTTTCAACAATTACATCACAGTGCCCATCATTGATTGGATTAAATGGCAATGATGAATATTTTTCAATTTCAACAATCCTAAACATGGAAATATAATTTTTCACTTTTTAAAGACTGCTTGAATCCAGGTCCAAATTATTTAAATTGATGTGAAAAGAACCAGTTGTTATATATATATATATATATATATATATTAATGGAATACATGTAATAAATGTTCAGAAAGCAATTAATATTACATGTACAGTACCAGGAAGACAATGACATCTTGTGAGCATTTGAATTCTCTATTAAGGATGAGTCCAATTGACAATGTCCTCCTAACTGCCCAATCTGAAATGGATTTTCTTTTAACCTACACAAAGCATTTATATATGTACAGGTATGTTATTTATTTATTTACTGGGGTAATTCACTGGTATTAATATTATAGTTATACCGATCATTGAGTGGTCGTCCATCTGATCTCAAGTCTATATAAAGGTTTTTAGCTTGGCAATAAGACATATCTTCATAGCAAATAAAAGATGAATCATTCTGCAATAAAGAAAATAAGAAAATAGTAGCAGAAAAAAATTTAATAATACAGCGATTCTGACAAACACTATTATTTAACACTATGACAGCTAGTTGGTGCTGTATATATTATAATGACCTGTTCAAGGGGTTTCTAAATGATTAGATATAGACATATGTATGATATAGGCAAATACATGTATTTTCTAAAAATCTGGTTTTAATAATCACCTTTTGTTGTGGCAAACAAACTGTCTTTAAATTGTCCTTAATATTTTTAACAAATCCAAAATCTGCTTCCCTCCAAAACTTATGCATCTTTTCATCTATACTGTGTTGAAACAAACACAAACATACAAACACAACTTCAAAATATGATTATCTTAATTAATTATTTAATTGATTACCAATCAATAACACCCTTGTTAATTTAATAGATTAATTGACCCCTATATAGGAAGAAATTTCTACCTTTTAAATCGTTGATATCCCTGCTCATCATTGCATTCTGGTTTAAGAAACCAGTGGGCAGAATCTGAACAACCATTTTCATAACCCCAACAATGTTTCTGCAATTATCCACAGTATCAATCTTTAATAATTTGGACATAAACACACTTTATTGTTGAGCAATTAACATAGCTTAATCTACCTTGGTTTCACAATATTGTTGATCCTCTTTCTCACAAAACTCTCCTCCAACATGCTTGCCAAACAGAGACTGACCTTCACCGTACACGTGGCAAATGATCAGTGATATGAAAAATACAAACATTAACTTAAAAAGCTTCTTCGTGACTACATTAAAACTCATATTAACACTCAATCAATATGATCCTAGGCCCGTTCTATCTAACCTATAGATATCAATAATTCTCATTTTATACAGCTAATTAACGTTCCAGTAGTTTTCATTGGATGCAGATACATTCTTAAAATAGCAAAAAAATCTATTATGATTGACGAGAAACAAAGGCACAAAGCCTCAAGAGAAGAATAATTATAAGTTACTTTATTACAATAGTATTAGAGCATTTTACTGGCATCACTCACATGGTCATCTCCGAAGTGTATGGCGCTTGATAAAAGGATATTTTGACTTTTTAAACATCATTAATCACATTCATTGCAAAGGAAACTTAAACGATAAACTAATAGTTGTAGTTTACGAAAACTTTTGAAAGAAATAAAACTGTTTTTGTTTTTAAATTAATTTCAGATGTTTTGCGGTTGAAATCCGATTACTATCCGAGGTAATCCGAGGTAAGTTTATGTCACTGTGGTTGATGCTTTCTAATAGACTCTTGATCAAATATGGCGGAATAAACATGATTTGACATTTAGTTTTTGTCGACTTTGTTGTGTATTTTCGATTATTTTTCGTGCTGTAAACAGACATGGATTTACCTACAGTATTTATAAGAGAACTCGAGGGTCACCAAGGCCCAGTTCGTGCTGTACGGTTTAATGTGAATGGAAATTATTGTTTAACTTGTGGCAGTGATAAATTATTGAAATTATGGAATCCATACAGTGGTGTGGAATTGAAGAGTTATGCTGGTCATGGTTATGAAGTATTGGACGCTGTTGCTTCAGACGATAGTGCAAAGATTGCATCTTGTAGTGCTGATAGAACTGTTGTACTCTGGGAAGTCTCTACTGGACAAATTATTAGAAAATTTAGGGGACATATTAGTGTAAGTAATGACCTTCATGGACCCACAAGGAGCCACAT
>OZ036014.1:4346627-4449127 GCA_964035015.1 Corallium rubrum
GACAGTTGATCACATTGGACATCCTGTGACGTCTGTAGTGTTGTCAAAAGATGGTCAATGTATTCTGGCATCATCTCTTGATAATACCATAAGATTGTTAGACAAAGACACTGGAGAGCTACTCAATGAGTATGTTGGTGGGTTTTTACCTTTAAATTAAATTGGGAAAATCTGAAAATCCAAAAAAATAGAATTTTTAGATCCTAGACCATCGACTATTATATACTGTTAGTAACTATATTTTTTATTATTATTTAGTTATAAAGGTCATAAGAACGAGGAACACAAGCTAGATGGCTGTTTGTCACACACAGATGGTCAGGTTGTAAGTGGAAGTGAAGATGGCAGGATCTGTTTTTGGGATTTAATTGAAGGAAAACTTATTCAAAGTATTGAGAAGGCTCATAAAGCTACTGTTTATACACTATCATTTCATCCTGAACAACCAACTATGCTGTCTGCATCATCTGATGGGACAGTGAAACTATGGCAGGATAAATTAGCAGTGTGTGATACCTAGAACTAACCTCAATACCTAGCATCTTTACTCAACACTCACATACTAGTACTTGCTGTGGGCTCCACAGTACACGAAAGCTAGTATAGCTATCGATGGTGGACAGACACAATAGTTGACATTAATAAATTGTTGAGTGGACAACTGAAATTTTCTTTATTGTGCATGTGTGCACTATCAACTATGAATTTTGTAAAAATAGACCAATCGACTGTAAAAATAAAAATGATTTAATATTTTTGCATCTCATTAGTTGTCAGTTACAGCACAGTCATTTACAAGTTTTGGGCAGTGAACTCAATTTTTAAAACTTGGAACAGCTAACTCCGGGGTAGCCTGCTCGCAGCCCGAAATTTCTTCTAATTTCTGGGTTTAGAAGAAATTTTGGGCTGCGAGCAGGCTAACTCCAGGGCAAAAGTGAAGTCAGCTAGTAAGGTAACAGTGTGGAGGACTGAATCTGATGGGTTATACAAAAATCCTGACCTCACTTTTAAAGGCTGCTAATAAATTACTGAAGTTAACCAGCCAGATAATGGAGAATTGGAGTTCACTTGTTTTGGGTGCCCTGTAGAGTGTGTATTAGCAGGCTAGGGTGACCTGTGTGATTCGGGTTCGAAAACGTTCGGTAATTGTCGGCAAGCAATCGTGAGTAGTCGTGATTAAGCCAAGCAACGCAGAGAATGAGTGAAGTTTTTGTTTTCTGTCTTCTTTGATTGTCGTTTAGATTAGCAAACTTTGATTAAAATGTTCTTTAGTTAAAGGTAAGTCACTTGAGATTGTTTTTTCTTTGATATCTTACGTATCTTTCAAGTTTTCTGTACAGAACTGTTGAGCAAATGTTGTCAAACAAGACGTTGTTGTCAAGAAGATTTGGTTTTAAAATAACAAGCTTTTGTATTATTCTAAGCCTTTTCTTAAAAGGCGAGGAGGAAGAACTGATCAAAGCACTAACATAGCAACCTTTAGTGTACTTTGTATTTTCTCCCGTATTCAATTACTATTATGATAACTTTTCTGAGTAGCAATGTCGATATATTTTGAATATTTAAAATACAGTTACATCTACGACTATTTAGGCCGATTTTTTTGGCTATTTGCCTGCAAAATACAGCATGATTCACTATCCAGCTTTAGTTTGGAAGTTAGTCAAGCATATTTTGCTAAATATTTATTACTCTACTGATCGAAATCTCAAGAAAATCAAGCTTGCAATTTTCTATAAATTGTTATTTCCCCCTCACAATCACCTGCTGCACATTGCGGTCAGTATTAAATATAGTAGAGAGATTCATTGCTCGTGTGTTTTACAAAGCAGATTAAAAAGGTGACATGTTTGCAAGATTTATTATAAAATCTCTATATAATCTCCTCTGTATTTTCTCCCTCAGGTAAATATAATTAATTTTTTATGATATCCTGGGGTTGTGTGCAGCACTAGATCTCCAAACAATCTTTTGTTTTGTCCAAACGCTTGAGATTATGAATAATTTAGGTCTTTAGGAAAAACTAGAAGATTCAGAAATAGTGCCAGATTAATGTATATTTAATATTTTAAACAATATTTATTTAACATATTGTATGTAGTTTGATATTTTGTCAAGATCTGCTTTCATCAAAATAATTATAAAGGTCATAAAACACACCATGTACTACAGGGATCAATGAAATCCAATAGGCTTGTTACATTTTACTTTAAAAACGTAATACAAAAATTTTTATGAAAAATTAATAAATCATTGCTGTCTATCTAATGGTTCTCCCTCAGACCAGTAAAATTGTCTGGCATTAGATGGAGTAAATTAATAATTTAGAGAAGGACTGTTTTTGACCAGCTCATGCAGACATGAATGCAATTACTAATGACTGGGCTGTCTGCGAGTATTTTTGGGACTCTGACAGGAATGAGACTTAACTTCTATTTGTTTCTTCTTAGATATCAATATTTCTCAATATTAACTCACTAGTTAATCAGCCTGCATCATGGTTTCTCCTGTGTCTGATGTGGAGCAGGACTCTATTTATACAACACTGTCAAATTTTGAAATTGAAAAGAAGATTGGACGAGGACAATTTAGTGTTGTTTATCGAGCAAGATGCTTGGTAAATGATACAATTGTTGCATTGAAGAAAGTTCAGGTAATTAATGCTAAACCTAGAACTGTAAGGTTGTCTGCCTCTGGGGTTTAATTGGTAGTTGTCAAAGATGTTTATTTCATACTAAATGTAATAAAATTCTTTCCATTTTGAATAGATTTTTGATATGATGGATGCTAAGGCCAGGCAAGATTGTATAAAAGAAATTGACTTATTGAAAGTAAGATCATCCATGATCATCATTATCATCTATCATTATCATTATAGTCATCATCATCATTACGATTACGGTATCATTACAATCATCATGATCATCATTATAATCATCATGATCATTATAATCATCATGCTCATCATCATTATAATCATCATGATCATCATTATAATCATGATCATCATCATTATAATCATCATGATCATCATGGTAATCATCATGATCATCATGATCATTATAATCATCATGCTCATCATCATCATTATAATCATCATGATCATCATCATCATTATCATCATTGAGATCATCATCATTTTGATCATCATTGTCATCATCATGATTATTATCATCATCATTATTTTGTAATTATTATATATTATTATTATTTTTTCATTAGCATTTGAATTACATACTGTATAAACCTGAATCTTGTTTTTATTTTTTTTAGCAACTAAATCATCCAAATGTCATCAAATACTTAGCATCTTTTATTGATAATAATGAGGTAATTCAATATAAATAATTATGAATTTATAATATTATAATTTTAAATGTTTTATTTTTTGTTCAGCTTAATATAGTGCTTGAACTAGCAGATGCTGGGGATTTGTCTCGGATGATTAAGGTACTACAAAATGTTGTTATTGTTGTTAAAGCAATATTCCTTTTTTTTGAAAGTGTTTATATATAGGTGTATACTGTAATACCATTAATTAAGTAAAATGTTTTGTTTACTGTTAATTTTCTATTTGTATTTTCACCTTTTAGCATTTCAAAAAAAATCAAAAATTAATACCAGAAAGGACAATATGGTACTGTATGCTGCAGAGTACATGTATTTTGAAATTTTATGCTATAAGTTACAGAAATTATAAGTAAAGTAATTATTAGATTTATTTAAGTTTTGTATTCATGTGTATATTTCATAGGAAGTACTTTGTTCAACTGACAGCTGCATTGGAACATATGCATTCAAGAAGGGTGATGCATCGAGGTAATATTATTACATGTGTACTTCTGCTACATGTGTTGTACCACAGTTGGTTGGACCAAAGTGGTAGAAATTACATTAACAAATAAAATTAATATTTTTCTTGCTCTAGATATAAAACCAGCCAATGTGTTTATAACAGCTTCAGGAGTTGTAAAGTTGGGTGATCTTGGACTGGGACGATATTTCAGCTCAAATACAACTGCAGCTCATTCATTAGGTGAACATAAATTATCATAGCTAAAGATTACTATCACATATATAATTATAAGGATTTATTATATTTATGTACAGTACCCTAATGCAAATGTGTAAAGAAATTGGGAGAATGCAAAAGTTTATATATAAAAAAAATAAATTCAATAACACAACCTTTTCTCATTTCAGTTGGCACTCCTTATTACATGTCTCCTGAAAGAATTCATGAAAATGGTTATAACTTTAGATCAGATATTTGGTCTCTTGGATGTTTATTGTACGAGGTGAGTGCAATGGCTGTGGTCAGCTAGTAATACCAGCTGTCACAGCAATTAAACTAGTTTATACTAAGGACAGTAAACATTTTTATATTCACAGATGGCAGCTTTGCAATCACCATTTTATGGAGACAAAATGAATCTTTACTCATTGTGTAAAAAGATTGAAAAATGTGACTATCCTCCATTGCCTTCTGACATCTACTCAAAAGAAGTGAGTTTTGTAATTTTCAGTGCTTTATGAAAATTGATGCAGCACTTGTACATTTTTACAAGTAACAAGAATCAGTCCCTTTATCGATTTTTATTAACTTTTCAATGCCATTTATTTTACTCATTGAAGACCAGAAATCAGGCTAATACCTCAGAAAGATTTTAAACCTTTTTGTGTTATTCCTTTTATTTTCAGTTACGTGACTTGGTCCAAGCTTGTATAACTCCAGATCCTGATCATCGTCCAGATGTAAAGTATGTGAATGAAGTGGCCAAAAAAGCATACCAATCATTCTTGACTTGAATTTCTAAGAGCTGAGCTCTTGGCCAATTTTAATTTCAATAACATCAACAAAAATTCTATTCAAATACTCAGTGGCATGAATGCATAGGTTTAGTGCAACAGAAACTCCTTACAACTAATGTTGAATCCCAGTTTTATTTAATTGAATCAGATTTTTTAAATTTCCACTGGAATCCTGAAATATTTTGGAGTGTACATGTATATTATACCAGTAGAGTTTTAATGGAAAGTTTTCCAAAATTTAATATATTCAACATCATTTTATACTTATTATTAAAGTACGTTACATTGTAGTATACACTTAGTTTTAAAACATTTCTGTATAAAATAATTATGTCCATTACACATTTGCTGTGATTGAGATCATTGCATTAAAACAAATATTGTTGAATTCTGTTCATGCTTGAACAACTTTTTAAAATTCAGAAAGTAAAAATAAACATTTTGGTGAAGCTCAATGATGGGTTTTTCATTCAAATAAATTTACATAATTTATGCATTTTACTTCCCCTTTGGTGTGTGACACAGGAATTCTTAAAATCACTGCAAGCTTTTGTTTTGACTATTATTTATTTCAACTTCTAGTGCTAAAGAAACATACAATTGTAATGGTAGAAAAGACAATGAACTATTTCAGAATTTGTTTAGTACAATCTCATATGTACTAAAGAAACAAGCTTTACATTTCATCAAATACACTATAAATACACAGTAGTTAAGTATCCATGGCTTCTGGTCCTGTGGTGGTCACAACTGACTTGGTCACATCCCATCGAACTGGCTTCACTTCTTTGGTTAGAATTGCTAAAAAAACCAAAACAGTTTATTCTAATTGTCCAGAAAGATACATGCCATAAATTCAGGGGTAAATACATGCAGTCCAGATTGCAAGTTATAAAAGGTAACCAAATTTGTATACAAACGAACCTGTAGTGCCTCTTCGGTATTTGTACTGCCCTTGTCTTACACCTTTCTGATTGGCTACATCATATGGCCTTAAATAGTCCACTCCCTCTCTGGTTATTACACATAGATCAATATTGCTTCCAGAACCCTAAAACCATAATAATCAATTAGTTAGTTTAATATTCCTTTGTCACTCTTGTACCAGACAATTTTAATTTTCATGGTCAAGTATCAGGAGACAAATGGTTAAAGCTGATTTTTGAAGTACTGTACTGTAAATTAAGTAATTAAATAATTAATTTTACCAAGTCATTAAAGATGCCAGCAGCAATAGCATCATGGACCAAGGTTTTTCCTTCTTCCACCTAAAAAAACAACCATGTTTAGCATTGATTCATGAAATAATGTACATGGTTATTGTAATAATGTTTTCTAGAAACATAATGTGTGTGTGTTACCTCCATGTTTGGCTTGTATCTTGATTCAAACACAGCCATAGCTGCTAGTGAACCTGAGCCTAGAAGAGGGAAAACCAACAACAGAATAAGTTTTGTAGTATGACAACTGTTCAGGAAAAATCTATGCACCATCAAAGTAAGTACATGTACTACAATACACAGAGTAATGTACATAAAATGATATATGGAGTAATGTATGTAAAATGATGTACAGAGTAATGTACGTAAAATGATGTACAGAGTAATATACGTAAAATGATGTACAGAGTAATATACGTAAAATGATGTACAGAGTAATGTACGTAAAATGATGTACAGAGTAATGTACGTAAAATGATGTACAGAGTAATGTACGTAAAATGATGTACAGAGTAATGTACGTAAAATGATGTACAGAGTAATGTACGTAAAATGATGTACAGAGTAATATACGTAAAATGATGTACAGAGTAATGTACGTAAAATGATGTACAGAGTAATGTACGTAAAATGATGTACAGAGTAATGTACGTAAAATGATGTACAGAGTAATATACGTAAAATGATGTACAGAGTAATGTACGTAAAATGATGTACAGAGTAATGTACATAAAATGATGTACAGAGTAATGTATGTAAAATGATATACAGAGTAATGTATGTAAAATGATGTACAGAGTAATATATGTAAAATGATACACAGAGTAATGTACGTAAAATGATGTACAGAGTAATTTTAATGTATGTAAAAATGACAAATTAAAAACTTAAGTTCCTCTTTATTAAACTGGACAAGATTTCATTGTCAGCTGCTTGTGGCAATGTGGTACTTGGGTTTTATTCAAGAGTAAATATAATTGAATTACCCATGGTAACAAATGGTAATTTATCTGTGCTGCCATGAGGGTATATTGTATATAATGTTGGGCCAGTATGATCAACACCACCAAGAACTAGAGCTGCACTAATATACCCTTGGTACCTTTAGAAAAAAAAGATAAAAAATGAATTAAAATGTCAAATAAATTAAACCTTGACTGTACATACAACACTTGTTTTACAGCCATTTTCCCTGCTTGCACAGGGGTTAGCCATGGCTCCCCACAGCAGTTTCCTCCACTTCTCTTCCTTGCACATCCTCCCTTTTTAGACCACACTCTCTCATGTCCCTCTCCACAACCTGACTCCATGTCATCCTTGGCCTTCCTCTTCCTCTCACACCTTCCACCTCATATAACCCAGTCACCATCTTTCCGTAATACATGCCCCAGCCAACTCCATCATCCTGTTTATAAATTCTGTCAGTATTTCTTACCGAAACAACAATTGTTTTAACATGCGACAAGCAGAAACAACTGGAGCCTGTAGAAAAGCATAAAAGTTAATGGAGTTGAATGATATAATTGTTATTATGATCTGTAAAAATGTAATTAATGTTTTCTTACTTGTCGTCCAGTTGTTAAACTGTGTAACTCCAAGTTTGAAGATATTAAATTGGTTACATATTCAGTATCAGCAGCTGTACCTGCCCCGCAACAACTAAAACAATGGCCAAGATAAGGAAATAATTTAAAGACTGGCTGAAAGCTGGTTGCCTTAGGGTGCATTCCATGTAGGTCACGCCGAAGATCTTCGGTGTGAATTTCAAACGTGCTTGGTGTGCTGGTGCACAATCACATTGCGGTCGGTGCACATATATAGCCATACAACTATACAAGTCAGTGGGTGGTGCTTGGCACTGGCCTGAGATCTTGACCTCCCTTGACGCAGCACCTGTGGCTTAAATTCAGTGTGGGGTTGACATGGAATGCACCCTGGGGCACATTCCATATAAATGAGGCCATGATCCAGCAATAATAAAGGCAACAGTGCATTAGTGGTAACCAGGACAAAATTGAAAATGCCAAAATTGAAATGAAATGTGCAACCTCATGACTCAAATATTTCTTCTCAGTTTTGTCCCACAATGCAATATTTTGTTGTTAAAATCTTTAATAATTTTTATGCCACTGTACATACTACATATTTGGTGCAATATAGTGGATTTTGGAACAGTTCTTGTCTGCAACAATTGTATCCTAAAATATAGAAAAAAAGAGCTTGAAAAACGACACTTTTGTTTGAAGTAGTTTAACTATTGTTTAACAAATTTTTGCTGACCTCAGTAGCTCTTGTATCTGCCCCAAGAATGACACCATCCTTTAAAGAAAATTGTCTTTGTGAAGTATTTTTGTAAAAACTAAATAAAGAACTCGAATATCTTGTATTAATCAACTTGATTCAACTCACCTTGAAAACTATTCCACAAATTGTTGTCCCAGTCTTGACAGCCTTGGGCATTTTCAAACCTGTTTTCTCCAGGAAAGCATTTCTAAAAAGAAAGACAGTTAGTTTGTAAGTTTAACTTTAATAGTTTGTTAGATTTATCTATTTTACCTTTTACAGTTTTCAAAATTAAAGCCACCACGAAGATCCGCCATCTTGAATATTGCACAGTCACTGGCACACCACAACGCATGTCCTTACTAGTGAAAGGAGAGCCCACTGATTAGTATGTATCGCACACTCATTTCTTCTTGCCACGTGGGAATATGGAGGCAGGATTTGAATTGTTGTGTTCGTTTCAATTTTTAAACACTTTACAAGTGGAAAAATACAAGTCAAAGAAGACTGGACTTACACTATGTTTTGTTCAAGTGCCAGGACCACTTGTTAATGGATTCTTTAGCTTAGGTAAGTCAAAGTTTACCACTAATATAAACAAAAGAAAAAAATAACGGTTAATATTTAATAACTGATAGGAAAATATTTAAAAGCTTAACAAGGCATTTTAAATTTAGCTGAATAATAGACCACTTGTATATAAAATGTATTGTCATTCTTGCATAGCATCAATTTTATTCTTTTTAATTCTAATAAAAAAAGAAGAAGAACTCAAAACAAGAAAATTAAAAATAATTGAAAAGAATGGAATTTAGGCAATGTGTGTGGAACAATGCTGCATTGTGGTTAGAGGTGGTGTGAGTGCGGTACATGTATAAATGATTTAAACTCAAATATCTGAGAGTTAAATCACTAGCCAGGACCCCCCCCCACCAGCAGAACCATTCTTGTTCCCAGGCCCTTTATGTGTAAATGATGTCGTTGGTTAGTGATGTTATCAGTTGGTGATGTCATCAGTTGGTGACGTCAACACCAAGTGATGTCATCAATTGGTGATGTCATCAGTTAGTGATGTCATCAGTTGGTGATGTCATCAGTTGGTGATGTCATCAGTTGGTGATGTCATCAGTTGGTGATGTCATCAGTTGGTGATGTCATCAGTTGGTGACATCAGTTGATGATGTCATTGGTTGGTGATATCATCAGTTGATGATGTCATCAGTTGATGATGTCATCAGTTGGTGATGTCATCAGTTGGTGATCTCATCAGTTGGTGATGTCATCAGTTGATGATGTCATCAGTTGGTGATATTATCGGTTGATGATGTCATTGGTTGATGATGTCATCGGTTGATGATGTCATCGGTTGGTGATATCATCAGTTGAGATGTCATCAGTTGATGATGTCATCAGTTGGTGACATCAGTTGGTGATGTCATCAGTTGGTGATATCATCAGTTGATATCATCAGTTGATGATGTCATCAGTTGATGATGTCATCAGTTGGTGATGTCATCAGTTGATGATGTCATCAGTTGGTGATGTCATCAGTTGGTGATGTCATCAGTTGATGATGTCATCAGTTGGTGATGTCATCAGTTGATGATGTCATCTGTTGATATCATCAGTTGATGATCTCATCAGTTGGTGATGTCATCAGTTGATGATGTCATCAGTTGGTGATATTATCGGTTGATGATGTCATTGGTTGATGATGTCATCGGTTGATGATGTCATCGGTTGGTGATATCATCAGTTGAGATGTCATCAGTTGATGATGTCATCAGTTGGTGATGTCATCAGTTGGTGATGTCATCAGTTGATGATGTCATCCGTTGGTGATGTCATCAGTTGGTGACATCATCAGTTGGTGACATCAGTTGGTGATGTCATCAGTTGGTGATATCAGTTGGTGATATCATCAGTTGATGATGTCATCTGTTGATATCATCAGTTGATGATATCATCAGTTGATGATATCATCAGTTGATGATGTCATCAGTTGATGATGTCATCAGTTGGTGATGTCATCAGTTGGTGATGTCATCAGTTGATGATGTCATCAGTTGGTGATGTCATCAGTTGGTGATGTCATCAGTTGATGATGTCATCAGTTGGTGATGTCATCAGTTGATGATGTCATCAGTTGATGATGTCATCAGTTGATGATGTCATCAGTTGGTGATGTCATCAGTTGCTGATGTCATCAGTTGCTGATGTCATCAGTTGCTGATGTTATCAGTTGATGATGTCATCGGTTGGTGATATCATCAGTTGATGATGTCATAAGTTGATGATGTCATCAGTTGATGTTGTCATCAATTGATGATGTCATCAGTTGATGATGTCATCAGTTGATGATGTCATCAGTTGGTGATGTCATCAGTTGATGATGTTATCAGTTAATGACAAAAATAAAAAATAAATATTTATTATAACTTAGCAAAAGTATTTTACAATTTAGCAACTGAAGCTCATGATGATGATGGTTTGCCTCACACACTTGAACATTTGGTTTTTATGGGAAGTGAAAGTTATCCTTACAAGGTAATTAGTTGTGTTTACAGTCGAAAGCATTAGGATTTTGACAGCATGGTTGATTGTATTTACATTATCAATGTTTTATTTAGGGTTTACTTGATCTTCTTGCCAATCGTTGTTTGGCTCAGGGAACAAATGCTTGGACTGATACAGATCACACGTGCTACACCATAACAACAGCTGGAAGTGAAGGCTTTTTAAATCTTCTACCAATTTATCTTGACCATATATTGTACCCTACAATAACTGTAAGTTATTTGTTGTTATATATATTTATTGGTGGCATAAACAGTACATATACTCATTTGAATTAATCTTACAACTATAGGAATCTGCTTATCTGACTGAAGTTCATCATATTAATGACGAAGGAGAAGATGCTGGTGTTGTCTACTGTGAAATGCAAGCTAGAGAAAATACAGAAGAAAGTCTTGCACATCTCACATTTTTGAGGCATATGTACCCTGGATATTGTGGTTACAAGGTACAGTACATCTCACAATCTAATCTTTTACACTAAGTCTTTAAATACTTACAGGGTTCGAATTAATATTTCAAAAGTGCATCGCGAAAATATTGTTGAAAAAGTAGGGGGGCTGGGACTGACCCCCTCCCCCCCCGTTTCAACTTCCGCTTTCGCTTCGGTATTTCACCACAGAATCCACGGCGTTGGAGTTCTGGATTATACTAGAATTCGAAACGCCGTGCAAAGAAACAATGCATTTATTTAAGCTTGTTTCAAACGTCAAACTCATCAGTGCGTAATTCGAACCTTTCCAAGCATTTTACTCGTTAAATGTGACGTTTCAAACTGCAGGCGAAACAACAGTGTCAGAAATGTGTCTGAAATGACATGTGTTTGTTTTATTTTTGTGCTCAAAATCTCACTGAATTATGAAGGACAAATTTACAGTAGCAGTGTTTCAGTTTCACGACGTTTTTATTGTTATGCGATGTAACGGAGAACTATCCAAGGCTGTTGTTTTGTTTTGTAATAAACCAAAACACACTGTGAAGAAGTTATTGGAAGGCACTCAGCGGTTACTTTGCATCGCGATTTTGGAGTTTTTATGTTTGTTTTGGATCGCATATTTCAAAAAGTGCATCGCGATTTGCGAATCGCGATATGTTAATTCGAACCCTGACTTATATTATTTTTTTCTTATATTAATTTTGATATTTTGTTTTCTTTTAGTCTGAAACTGGAGGAATTATGAAAAACTTAAGAACATCTTGTAGTCATAAAAAGGTATTAAATATTTTGCAGCAGTGCCTATTAATGTGTTGTACTTTTATATTATAAAAAAGCAAACGGCAAAGATTTGTCATTTGTCTCTGAAGAAGGGCCTTTGCTCGAAAGGTTAGACTCCTATGTTCTCTGTTTCAGCAGTATATATCTAAGCTTACTATATTTCGATTGTTGTTTCTACACTGCCTACGCAGCACGCTACTTTTTTTCCACTACATTTTGACTTTGAGCCAATCAAGCTAATGTTGGTTAATTTTTGTCTTGAAGGTTTGTGACTATCACAGAATGTTCTACCAGCCAGAAAACCTGTGCTTACTCATTACTGGTCAAGTAAAACCAGAAGATGTTTTCAAAAGAATTCAATCATTTGAGGATAAAATTGTTTCAAAGGTTTGTCAAATCATGTTTTTGGGTGGTAGTGATGGTGATGGTGATGATGATAGTGATGATGATGATCGTGGTGGTGTTGGTGGTAGTGGTGATGATGATGGTGATGATGATGGTGATGATGGTGGTGGTGATGATGGTGATGATGATGGTGGTGGTGGTGATGATGATGGTGATGATCGTGGTGGTGATGGTGGTGGTGGTGATGGTGAAGATGGTGATGGTAATGGTGATGGTGGTGGTGATGATGGTGGTGATGGTCATGGGGGTGGTGATGGTGGTGAAGATGGTGGTGGTGATGGTGGTGGTGATGGTGGTGGTGATGTGTGGTGGTGGTGATGGTGGTGGTGGTGATGGTGAAGATGGTAATGGTGATGGTTGTGGTGATGATGATGATGGTGGTGGTGATGGCGATGGCAATGATGATGATGGTGGTGGTGATGATGGTGAAGATGGTGGTGGTGGTGAAGATGGTGGTGAAGATGGTGGTGAAGATGGTGGTGTAGATGGTGGTGATTGTGGTAGTGATGGTGGTGGTGATGGTGAAGATGGTGGTGAGGATGGTGGTGGTAATGGTGGTGGTGATGGTGGTGAAGATGGTGGTGGTGATGGTGGTGGTGCTTGTGCTTGTGAAGATGGTGATGGTTATGGTGGTGGTGATGGTGGTGGTGAAGATGGTGGTGAAGATGGTGGTGAAGATGGTGGTGGTGATGGTGGTGAAGATGGTGGTGAAGATGGTGGTGGTGATGGTGATGATGGTGAAGATGGTGGTGGTGATGATGGTGACGGTGATGGTGATGGTGATGGTGGTGAAGATGGTGGTGGTGAGATGTGGTGGTGAAGATGGTGGTGGTGGTGAAGATGGTGGTGAAGATGGTGGTGAAGATGGTAGTGGTGATGGTGGTGAAGATGGTGGTGAAGATGGTGGTGGTGATGGTGAAGATGGTGGTGATGATGGTGATGGTGATGGTGATGGTGGTGAAGATGGTGGTGGTGAAGATGGTGGTGGTGAAGATGGTGGTGGTGAAGATGGTGGTGGTGAAGATGGTGGTGGTGATGGTGGTGAAGATGGTGGTGGTGATGGTGCTTGTGAAGTTGGTGATGGTCATGGTGGTGGTGATGGTGGTGGTGAAGATGGTGGTGAAGATGGTGGTGAAGATGGTGGTGGTGATGGTGGTGAAGATGGTGGTGAAGATGGTGGTGGTGATGGTGAAGATGGTGGTGATGATGGTGATGGTGATGGTGATGAAGATGGTGGTGGTGAAGATGGTGGTGGTGAAGATGGTGGTGGTGAAGTGGTGGTGGTGGTGAGGGTGGTGGTGAAGATGGTGGTGGTGGTGGTGGTGGTGGTGAAGGTGGCGGTGAAGATGGTGGTGAAGATGGTGGTGGTGGTGAAGATGATGATGGTGATGGTGGTGAAGATGGTGGTGGTGATGGTGGTGGTGATGGTGATGGTGATGATGGTGATGGTGGTGATGGTGGTGAAGATGGTGGTGGTGATGGTGGTGGTGGTGAAGATGGTGGTGGTGATGGTGGTGGTGGTGGTGATGGTGGTGGTGATGGTGGTGAAGATGGTGGTGGTGGTGATGGTGGTGAAGATGGTGGTTGTGAAGGTGGTGGTGATGGTGGTGGTGATGAAGGTGGTGGTGAAGATGGTGGTGAAGATGGTGGTGGTGGTGAAGATGGTGATGATGATGGTGGTGATGATGGTGGTTGTGAAGATGGTGGTGGTGGTGGTGATGGTGGTGAAGATGGTGGTGGTGGTGGTGATGATGGTGATGGCAAGGATGATGGTGGTGGTGATGATGATCAAAATGATTATAGTGATGATGGGGAAGATGGTGGTGGTGATATAACTGCATAACTGCCAGTTTAAAAAGAATGCTAATGATAAATTATTTCATCATTTTATTCCAGGGTCAACGACCTCCTCATGTCCGACCTTGGCAGATGGCAGTTCCTGAATTGAAGGATTCTGTCAAAACAAAAATCCAGTTTCCCTCTGATGATGAAGAAACTGGACTTGTCCTGATTGGCTATCGAGGTCCCAAAGGAACTGTAAGAATCTCTCGACTACTAATGATGTATAATTATTGCATGACTAACATAAAACATGATTCATTTCTGGTGCCAGACAAATCAAATGTATCCTAGCTGCGAAAGATACAAGAACTCTGATGTGGTTTTCATTATTTATTTTCAGGACACATATTTGATTGAAGCTATCAAGATTATTATGACTTATCTCACAGATTCTCCTGTGGCAACTCTTCAACAAATCCTGGTTGAAATTCCTGATCCTTTCTGTAGCGATGTAAGTTTTATATTACTACCATTTGCGAGCTACCGTTAGGCGCCTGTTTGAAAACGCGTTTGTTTACGTTTCAAACGTCAACGTTTGGCGGGTCTAGCATGCTAATTATAACATGATAACCAATCACTTTGAAGCGTGAGGTTTACGCGTTCGAAGCATGAAATTGACATGTTTGGCAAACGTACGTACACGTTGATGCAAAGAAAGCTCGAGTTGCGCTGCTATACAAACACACAGTGGATGTAGTACGAGGTGCGGGAAAGTACTGTAATGTGCATGTAATGCATGAATGTGAACAAAAAAGGTAGATCATATCATTTAGGAAAAGCACTCGACGGTGACTTGCGAAGGGTGATACTTGAACACTGCCTGAAAAATGGCGGTGACCCAGCTCATCTACCACTTGCAATCAACCGTTAGGCGTGATCGTTTTTTCGCGTTTGTTTACGTTTGAAACGTTCACGTTGGCGTAACTTGTTCGTTATTTTAAACCTGTAAACCAACTGATTTGAACCGTGAATAGACAAACTTAGACAGGTCCCGCCCACACGTTTGACAAACGTGAGAGCATGTTTTCGAGTGTATTTTACACGTACATTTACAAACGACGAAGCCGAAATCGTTCGATTTTTATGGGAAAGGATGGAGTTTATCGGCAGCCGATCACGGTGAGGATAGAGCAACTGTCGATCTTTGTTTTGGCGTCGAAAAGTTAACTGCCGATTGTGATTTGGGTGAGAAAACGTCGTTCAAGTAAACGTGTTGGCGAATTTTTGACGAAGTGTCCGGCATTCACATATTTTACAAAACAGGTCAGTTTGAGTCGATCACGAAACGTACTTCAAACCAAAATTTATTATAGCAAAGTTACTACAGACAACAACCAAGGTAAGTGTATTTTGTTTGTACATGCTAAATTCGCTCAAAATAATATTAATACACTGAAATAAAGCAAAATACACTTACCTTGGTTGTTGTTTGTAGTAACTTTGCGATATAAATAATATTGGTTTGAAGTATGTTTCGTGACCGACTCATACTGACCTGTTTAAAATATTATAAGGTGAAGGCTGGACACTCCGTCAAAAATTTGCCAACACGTTTACTTGAACGACGTTTTCTCACCAAAATCACAATCGGCAGTCAACTTTTCGACGCCAAAACAAAGATCGACAGTTGCTCTATCCTCACCGTGATCGGCTGCCGATAAACTCCATCCTTTCCCATAAAAATCGAACGATTTCGGCTTCGTCGTTTGTAAATTTCATGCTTCGAACGCGTAAGCCTCACGCTTCAAAGTGATTGGTTATCATGTTATAATTAGCATGCTAGACCCGCCAAACGTTGCAACCTCGTACCCAGGGTCTTATCTCCGCTCCCCCGCCCCCGCCCACCGCTGCGAAAAGACCCTGGTCTGGGCTGGTCACGTGTCACGCAGACTTACTGGGAGTGGGCTAGTAGGATTTGTACTTTTGTAGGAACTATAAAGAAGACCGCGGAATAATCACACAGAGACAATGTTTGAAATGTTAATTTCTTTTATTGGTTGATTTATATATAGCACCTTCCAATGTGTTATTTGAAGTTTGCTTCACCAAACCGTCTTGGTTTTAAAACCGTTTTCAAAGAACAATGTTTGTTGCGCCGCACTTGAATTGATTGTTTGCATTCTAGATCTGTTGTAGTTGCAGAAATTAACTACCAGACGAAATTACACCTAAATAACAATGAGAGTATTGGTAAATTACGAACAAATTAGGTATTATAAGGAATAGAAGAATGTGTTAAAGTGACTAGAGCAAAGTTTCAATCGAAATGTACTGACACCTTGGGCTTTGATGTATATTTACGAAGTAAACAGTATACTAAATATTGTTCGATACTCTGTAGTTATGTGATTGCTATATTATTCAACATTTAATGATTTTTGATAATATGTTGAGCACTTTTTTATTATTCTGACTGTTTTATGCACTCACGGCGCAATTATATCTATTCTTAAAACAACAAGTGTATAAAAGAACAACGCAATATCAACAACGTTCAACAATTAACAATAGGTTCATTAGTGAGTAACTTCGATTCATATTAAAAACCTTGTTGCTTTTTTAGTCAAAGGGGAATTGATATAGACTAGTGATATTAATATGTTATTAAAAGGTCAGTGTTTTCTTGATCAGGATGATGGCATCACTTCCCAAACAGGAATCGATTTTCAGCTCTGATCATGATTGCATGCGGTATTATTATTTGCTTCCGCTGCATTCACATGACTGTTGCGTTACAAATTTAAACCACTTTTAAAACAATAATAAAATATGTCACTAACCTTAGCTTTTGTTGAAAGCTATAGGTCGAGTTTTGGCGATCTTGGCGATGTTAAATCACAAGGACTTTCAGATTTCCATATATTTATTCACAATAATGATGACATTCCAAATCCTCTCTTTTGGCAAACGGCAGGCGACAGGCGTAACAGCTTGGCGTCGTAACTGATGAAGTAAACATTCATTTCGAGGAAGAGAATCCCCTCAAATTCGCTGTTCGTCGGAAGTTAGGAAAGATATAGGAAAAATATCCACAAATATCACTGACAACTTTTCAGTAAAATGTTGCCGCACTGTTGCGAAGCGCCTTGTCGTTTCTTGGCCTTACCGAACAGCGAAGTGTCTGAGGGTCTTTAACCAAATGTTTTGCCAATGTTTTCCCGTCGGTATATTATATTATCGTCGGCATATATCGGTGTTTATTTTAAGATTCTCTTGCGACTTGCCTCCACCAGTCTCGAAAGTCTCCGTACAATGATGACAAATCCTAAGTTCTCTAACCCCTCCCTAACGACAAAGTTGAAAAATAGGTACGCAATGCGTACATGTGACTACCGCTGTTAAGTACAGAACGAGATATAGACTTGAAATGCATGAAAATGTGTGAAAAGCACAGACACACACAAAAAAATGGTGGATAAATCCTAGCTAGAGAACCACTCTAGTGGTGCTTTGAACAACCCAATTTAACTTTTATCCACTGTGGATAAAATTTTATCAGTGGATAAAATTTTATATTAGGTTGTTCAAAGCATGATTAGTGCTGTTCTTTAGCTAGAACTTATCAACTAGATAAGCTATCTTGGCTTTGTACAACTCACCCCAGATCATATACATATAGATTATTTTTGTGGAAACACCGTAAAATATTTGTTTGCTAAGCTTTCAGCCTGTTGACTCAGGCCGAAACTGTTAGCAAATAAATAATTTTCATTGCGGTGTTTCCACAAAAATAATCTATATACATTATCGCCTTGAAAACTTTCAAAGAATTAATCACTCGAGATAATCAACATTGTGTTCCAAAACAACATTTTACCTGCCATAAATATGCTGTCAGTGGCATTCACGTGTAATGCACATCACTGATATTTTGTGATTCTGCTAGTATTTTAAATAACACAGAACAACAATACTCAGTATTGTAGTTTCAACAGATATATTTCTTCATTTCAAGGCTTTCAACATATTCAAGGCTTTAAGTTTCCCAGCACTTCACAATAGCTTTACAACAATTTCAGTATCAAAATATACAATTGGTGGCATGTAGATTATAGAATGTTTCAGTGCTTTCACAAGAGTTAGACTTCTGGTGTATCTACTATTCTGTGGACGGATCACTGTAGCAGCTCTGGTGTCCACAAACGTTGATTTCTTAATTTCATTATACAAGATATTGAACAACACCTAAAACAAGTAAACAAAGCACCAAGTCAAGGTTTTGTAATGTCTATGTAACAGCCAACATATTTTGCTTAAACTAAATTAATCTAACCTTATTTATACTGGATAACTCTATCAGTTATATCTAAACAGTTATCCTCAGAGCTCCAGTAAGGGCCCACCCTCATTGGTCCAGTGTTACTACAGGAGGAAACCTGAGTACCCGGAGGAAACCTGTGGTGTTTGGTAGAGTCAAACTGGAAGCACTGTTCTCACATGTGGCCAAGGTGAATTATTTTAATCAGATAACTGCACCGTGCAGGTATTGAACCCAGCTCGCAGAGGTGAAAGGCACGTGCACTAACCACTATGCCACCAACACCACCTAGCATAAATTTCTTATATACAATGTATATAGTGTAAATACAGGGCACTGTGATATATACTTCTCGAACTCATTAATAATTCACAAACCAAACAGATAGGAAAATCATAAGCGAGACAAAGGTTTGGTATGTGATCAAACAATTAATTTCCTGATTTGTTTGATCACGAAACAATGAAAGTTGTGTTTGCTCTAATATCAAAACATCTAGCTCGAAGTTGGTTAAAACACACTTCTCACTCTTAGTGTATGCACTGGTGTATGATATATACATGTGTACATGCAGTATAAACATGAGTCACTGACCAGTGAGCACAACACACAATTCAACCAAAATTAAACTTATAAAGCGATTTTATCATTATAAATAATTTAGGTATATAGCAGTTTCTTCGATAAAAGAAGGTTGAAGGCCCAACTTCTAGCAAAAGCTGAATATTTCTAGTACTGCTATAAGTACAGTACCCTGTTTCCGACCAAGTACTTATAGATTTTGTATATAGTATATAAGATAAACAACGTCACAGTTTTGAAACTATTTCTTACCTTGTATAAACTGATCAATGTGGACAGAAACCGTTCCAAGAAGAAAAGATTTGCAAAGTAATAATTAACACTTTCAAAAATCAAAACTGTCATCGAGAGAGCAACCAAAATGCAAAGACTTGATTCACTTCGCGAGGCCACGAAAACAACTCGAGTACTTCCCGAATACTTGGCGATCAATGGCGATCTTCTTGACTATATGACGAGTACTTCCCGAATACTTGGCGATCAATGGCGATCTTCTTGACTATATGGCGATGGCTGCACGAGTATGACGTAAGTGCGGTTCAAGACACTCGCGCAAGCAAGCAACACGCCGACATTATGGCTACCGCTGACAGGTCAGCGGTAGTCACAAAAATCTCCCAGAATATGGGATACACGTGACCAGCCCAGACCAGGGTCTTTTCGCAGCGGTGGGCGGGGGCGGGGGAGCGGAGATAAGACCCTGGGTACGAGGTTGCAAACGTTGACGTTTGAAACGTAAACAAACGCGTTTTCAAACAGGCGCCTAACGGTAGCTCGCAAATGGTAGTATTCTTTACTTTTTGTGAAAGGGTCTGCCTTTTTAGCTAACCGAAATTCAACTGGTGATTTTTAGGTTGATTTTGAGTTTATTGAAAATTCAGAAGGATGTGTTTACATCAGAGCAGAAAACGTTTCCAAAGAGAAGCTAGAGGATGTTATACCAAGGTGTTGTATGGGAAAAGATGGGTGAATCAATGAGTGAAAGGAGCGAACAAAGGAAAAATAGATGAGTGGAATGATCAGATAGGGTGTATAGAGGACAGATGAACAAATGAATTAAAAGAAAGATGGGTAAACAGACAGACAGACAGACGGGCGGGCGGACGGGCGGGCGGGCGGGCGGACGGACGGACAGGCAGGCAGACAGACAAACAAACAAACAAACAAACAAACAAACAAACAAACAAACAAACAAACAAACAAACAAACAAACAAACAAACAAACAAACAAACAAACAAACAAACAGAAACACATGCAGATAGAGGGATTGACTGATGCACAGAAGGATGATCAGATTGACGCTATCAGATGACTGGATATGTGGACTAATGGTCTGTGGAAGGAACAAAAAGATTGATTATATCTCTGTGTAATATTTATGTAGAATTGTTAAAGCTATTAAAGATATTGTTGAAAAGAAAGTTAATTTAGATATGAAGAGATTGGGTGCTGTAATTCATAGAGAAGTTCTTGATGTCATGGATAAGGTACATAACACATAATGAATAATAAAATAATGTTTGAACAATAATCAATGTTTGCTTGTGATTACTGTCTTCATTTCTTTATTATTTAGATTGAGAACAAGCCTCATTATACGTTTGCTGGGTCATGTATTGGAGATTTCTTGTATTCTGTTGAACCAAAACAGGTAAAAGGATTCATCATTTTATGAACTCATAGCTGTATTTTCTCCGTGGCTTTGCTTTTTGTATACAGTAGCAGTTTTCAAGTCTTATTAAATTTGTTTTTTATACTGTCTTCTTTTTAGTTTTTGGATAAAGTTGATACGATAAATCATTTAAAGAAACTTTCTCAGCAGTCACAAGAATTCTGGATTGCACTTTTAGATCAGTATTGTTTTAAAGGAAAGTCAGTCGAGGTGAGACAACTGAACCCATTCGTTCGTTCGTTCGTTCGTTCGTTCGTTCGTTCGTTCGTTCGTTCGTTCGTTCGTTCGTTCGTTCGTTCGTTCGTTCGTTCGTTCGTTCGTTCGTTCGTTCGTTCGTTCGTTCGTTCGTTCGTTCGTTCGTTCGTTCGTTCGTTCGTTCGTTCGTTCGTTCGTTCGTTCGTTCGTTCGTTCGTTCGTTCGTTCGTTCGTTCGTTCCTTCGTTTGTTTGTTTGTTTGTTAGTTTGTTCGTTCTTTCATTTATTTATTAAGTTAAACGAAATTATGGACAGTGCAGAAGTTATTTGTTAATATATATTTTGTGAAGGTTATTGGTGAACCAAGCAAGAAGTTAATGACTGAAATGTCAAATAATGAAAAGAAACGAGTTAAAGAACAACAAGAAAGTCTTGGAGAAGATGGATTGAACGAGAAAAGAAAAAGATTAAAGAAGGCAAATGAAGAAAATGGGGTTGGTTTTATTATTAGATCGCACTTTTAGTTTTCATTCCAGAATTTATTCCCCCCGCAAGGAGGTTATGTTTGTACTCCTTTCTATCTGTTCTGTTCTGTTCTGTTCTGTTCTGTTCTGTTCTGTTCTGTTCTGTTCTGTTCTGTTCTGTTCTGTTCTGTTCTGCTCAGCTCAGCTCAGCTCAGCTCAGCTCAGCTCAGCTCAGCTCAGCTCAGCTCAGCTCAGCTCTGCTCTGCTCTGTTCTGTTCGATTCTGTTCTGTTCTGTTCTGTTCTGTTCTGTTCTGTTCTGTTCTGTTCTGTTCTGTTCTGTTCTGTTCTGTTCTGTTCTGTTCTGTTCTGTTCTGTTCTGTTCTGTTCTGTTCTGTTCTGTTCTGTTCTGTTCTGTTCTGTCTATCTGTCGCCAGGATATTTCAAAAAGCATTGCCGGAAGGGTTGGCCATAGACCAACGACCAATCCATTAAATTTCGGTTGAATTTAGTCAAAATTTGAAAGAGAAATTAATAAAAATCGCAAGATTCTCCGTACAGAAGAAATGCTCGATTGCGCTCATTATCCTTATTTTATGCAAATATTTTTGCATCATTTTGGTACGAGTGCAATCAAGCATTTTATTCATACATGTATGTGTTGGTCTCGTGAACTAGCCTGGTTAGCGGGATGGCTCGTTTTCTTTTTAAACATCTCTAATAATCTGCTGGCGGAGGTATACGCAGTCTGCCTTCTAGTTTTAAAATATGCAATGGCCAAAGAGTTTAAATTATACTGGATTTACAAAAGGAACGCAGTCTGTCTGTCGTTATACTTCTATGTATAAAAAATAACTTAATTTTTGGTTATTTTTTTGTTTTTCTAAGTGTACAATAAACATTGTTTTATTCAGGTGGACCCCCCATCAAGTTTAGTTTCCAGTCTTCCTGTACCGTCTATTTCAAGTATTAATTTTCATCAAGTAGAGACAGCCAGTAATAATGGAAACATGAAATCAAATAACATGATTACGGCAAAGTTTCCAATTGATGCCATCCCATATTCTTTTCAACTTGATCATATATCATCTTTGTTTGTGGAGGTAACGTTTTATGTAAAAAACTAGAGTGCTACGTGGGCAGTGGTTTGGATTTTAGTGACCAAATACTGACGTTTCGAGCAGAGTCCTTCATCAGAGTAAAATAAAGAAAAATAATCACATTTGACTCCTATGAATGGCTATCATAACGTCAGTATTTCGTTATCAAAACTATTCTCTGCAGTTTGCCATCTTTTCAGTTTGCTTTAAAGCCTTATATACTTTGCTGACTTTTTTAATAACAGAATATGTTATTAAATTTGTATACACGCTGATTGGCTACTTCCAATAATACAGTCTTATCCTTTTTGAGCTGTATCGAGTTTCGGCGGGAAAATGTCTGAAATGACTGTCATGAAAAAGAAGTCTTTTATATCCAAACAGTGAAATAAAAGTAGCGTGCTGCGTAGGCAGTGTTGAAACAACAATCGAAATAGAGTAAGGTTAGATATATACTGCCGAAACAGAGAACGTAGGAGTCTAACGTTTCGAGCGAAGGCCCTTCGTCAGAGAGAAACGTCTGTTTCTGACGAAGGGCCTTCGCTTGAAACGTCAGAGTCCTACGTTCTCTGTTTCGGCAGTATATCTAACCGTACTATATTGCGAGTCTTTTATATGTTTTATTGATCATTTTTATAAGCAAATGTTTCTAATTATTGTGTTTTTGATATGTAGATTACTGTTCTCCTCGACACCGTAGTCCTTGCTGACAATCTCAAACCTTATCTCAGTTTATTTATTGCAGTTATTTTAGAATCACCTGTTTTACGTAATGGAGGTATGTTGCATGTTAAGATTGATAGATGTAATAACTCAGGTGATTCTCTGCATACGTACAGGTGTACTGTAAGTGATTAGTAGTTTCAGGGTGTTGCGCGCGCATCATTTTAAAAAAAAACTGGCAAGCTCCTCTCAAAGTAAACGTACTATTTAAAATCTATAAAGTATAGATACAGTTTCTGGATATTTAACACTGTTATTCTGCTGTTGTTGGCTCGCTAGCAAGTCTGTTTGCCATTGCTTATTTTGTAGAGAGCCCGCCAAGAGCCCGCCAATTCCTTTGCAAAACGATGCGCGCGCAACACCCTGAAACTCGCCTATACCTCCGTAAGTCAATCCATTCAATCGGATGTGTCAGAAGGAGAAAAACCGCAACACAAACGAGCCTTAACGGAAATTGATTTCTTTATTCTGGAAGTCTGTTCCAGTATTTATAGTAGGTATTTACACTCTCCATAAAACGTTATAAGTGTTGTATTTTTTACAACTGAGTATTATCAAAGAGTGTTTGCACCAAGTTATATACACCCAGTGTTAGATAAATAGTTGTAATAACTTCCGTTATTTTCTTTCTTTGCCACAGTTCTCATACCACATGAAGATATTGTTGCTCAACTTACACAAGACACTTTAGGCTACTCTGCATGTCTTGGTCTGAAAGGAAAACGATTTCGACCTGGAAAGTTTTCACAACTTGCTGTTCTTACGTTTAAGGTAATTACAAACTGCGACAAGTTTGAGGGTGGAGTGCTTATGACGTCACCAACACCACCACTAACACGACCACCAACACCACCACCAACCACCACCAACCACCACCACCAACCACCACCACCACCAACAACACCAGCCACCACCACCAACCACCACCACCAACACCACCAACACCAACCACCAACACCACCACCAACAACCAAGACCACCACCACCAACAACAACCCCCCCACCAACACCACCACCACCACCACCAACCACCAACACCACCACCAACCACCAACACCACCACCACCAACACCAACACCACCACCAACACCACCACCAACCCCTACCACCACCACCAACAACCACCACCACCAACCACCACCAACCACCACCACCACCACCAACTACCACCACCACCACCAACCACCACCCACAACCACCACCACCAACCACCACCAACCACCACCAACCACCACCAACCACCACCAACCACCACCAACCACCACCAACCACCACCAACCACCACCAACCACCACCAACCACCACCAACCACCACCAACCACCACCAACCACCACCAACCACCACCAACCACCACCAACCACCACCACCAACCACCACCACCAACCACCACCAACAACCACCACCAACCACCACCACCAACCACCACCACCAACCACCACCACCAACCACCACCACCAACCACCACCACCAACCACCACCACCAACCACCATCACCAACCACCACCACCAACCACCACCACCACCAACCACCACAACCACCACCACCACCAACCAACACCACCACCAACACAAACACCACTAACACCACCAACACCACCACCAACAACAACACTAACGCCAACACCAACACCACCACTAACAACAACGGAACAACAACAACAACTGTATTTTGTTTAGATTGAAGTGGAGAAATACGCCATTGGCATTGAGCTGTTACGTGATCTTCTCTATAACACGAAGTTTACGGTTGAAAGAATTAAAGTCGTGGCAAACAAAATGATTAAGGAAGTTACAAAGTAAGTTTGAGCCCATTATACCTAGAATGTGTGAGGGTTCTCCGTCATTAGACAGAGTAAAACAATTAAGGGAGCATTTTTGGCCAGCTCAGACATGAAGTGGTTAAACTAGACAATCAAAATATGAAAAAAAGACGTAATAAACAAAATTTACGAAAATGAAATTGTATGAATAGTCGCGTTAAACTTTATGCTAGATATTCAAGGTGAAATGCGATGGATTTTAACTTTTGTTGGCTAAAACTACAGAAGATATATTAAATTAGCACTTGGCTAAGTTTTCGTTTGTTTGATTTTAGTATGAAGCGAGATGGCCGTACTGTTGTTAACGCTTTGATGAAAGATATTATATTTTCCGCTGGTAAATAGTTTAATCTCACGTTTCCTTCATTAAGAGGGCTAAAATTAAGTTTTAAATTTAAATACTTTTGAAACTGGTTATTTTGTTGACTTTAATAACTTTTCTTTCCCAGAAAGTCCATACCGCCATTGTAACTTCATTCATCAACAACAATTTCTGAACAATGTTCTTAAAGAATTAAAAACTAACCCTGAGAAGGTACTTGCACTTTTTACAAACAAGGATATGCTTTGACGGGATACAAGTACTATATTTTCTAAATTTCCTTGTGACTTGATGCTAGGATATTGATTTTATCTTTCTATTTTCCCATAGTTTTCCTTTCTTCTTAATTTTTGCATTTTTCATTCTTTTTCTTTTGTAATTGCTTACTTTATGTCTTAAATTTATTGTTTTTACCCTTTCACGCTTGCCTTTCCTTCTCACCTTGACGAGTGAAATCGTCTGGCGTTAGACAGAGTAGAAAGATAAAGTTGTTCAACAGCAACAATGCGCATGAAAGGATTGATCTGTGCTTTACTTTTTTAGATTATTTCTGATCTTTCCCAGCTGCGTGAAAAACTAACCAATCACAACAACTTGCGAGTTCACGTGGCAACGAATGTGAAGAGCCTTCCCGAAAAAGCAAATGAAATATGGGAGACCGGTTTTGCTCCCAGTATATCCATCGATAGCTCTAGCAAGTATGTGACGTGACTTGTTTTATTAACAGTGAATCAGGTCATTTATCGTCAGTGTAACTATTTTGTTCGTGTTAAGTAAAGTTTATATTATGTTTTAACGAAGATTACCAGATGTTCTTAAAGTCAGCAAGTTTCTTCAAGATGCTGTTCAAAACAAGATTATTGGTGTTGGATCAGTAGAATCTTCATTTCTTGTCCAGTGTTGTCGTGGAATTGAGAGTTTTGGAGATGAAGATTTGGCTCCATTGCTAGTTTTTATGGAATGTCTCACAGCTCTTGAGGTAACCTTTACTTCTCCCTTTCTTCCTCTTCCTCCTTTCTTTCGTCATCTTTTTCTCATTCTTATCTTTCTTCTTTTTTCCTCTCATTTCTTTCTTGTCCATCATCCTTTTCACGTACACTCACATTCTTCTGTTCAGGGTCCAATGTGGCGTCAAATTCGTGGTCTGGGCTTGTCCTACCATTACAGGTGAAATGAATAATTATTACAGACTACGGCACATTTTTGTTACAACCACCGACCAGTCGAACAATAAAACGTTTCTGAATAAAAACATCGTAACTTTTTTTTGTGTGTAGTATGTTTTGTGATCCAGAACAAGGTTTAATTTTCTTCATACTGTTCAAAGCAAGCCATCTTGTAAAAGCTTATGAACAAGCTAAGGAGATTATGGTAAGTTAAAGAAATTAGTTTATTTATTTTTTGATTATTTGTTTATTTGTTTTTTACTCATTTGTTTGTTTGTTTTTAGGATGGTTATTTGTCAGGCAACGTGCCTTTTGAAGCTGTGCAACTGGAGTCTGCAATAAGTAGTGTCATATTTGAAGTTATTGAGAGAGAAGAAAGTGTTGCAGATGCTTCGTTTGAGGTCAGTTGATGTGGTGGTGATGATGATAGTGGTGATTATGATGATGATAGTGGTGGTGATATTGGTGATTATGGTGATGATAGTGGTGGTGATAGTGGTGATTATGGTGATGATAGTGGTGGTGATAGTGGTGATTATGGTGATGATAGTGGTGGTGATAGTGGTGATTATGGTGATGATAGTGGTGGTGATAGTGGTGATGATAGTGGTGATGATAGTGGTGATGATGATAGTGGTGATTATGATGACGATAGTGGTGATTATGGTGATGATAGTGGTGGTGATATTGGTGATTATGGTGATGATAGTGGTGGTGATAGTGGTGATTATGGTGATGATAGTGGTGGTGATAGTGGTGATGATAGTGGTGATGATAGTGGTGATGATGATAGTGGTGATTATGATGATGATAGTGGTGGTGATAATGGTGATAGTGGTGGTGGTGATAGTGGTGATGATAGTGGTGATGATAGTGGTGATGATGATAGTGGTGATTATGATGATGATAGTGGTGGTGATAGTGGTGATTATGGTGATGATAGTGGTGGTGATAGTGGTGATAGTGGTGATTATGGTGATGATAGTGGTGATGATAGTGGTGATGATAGTGGTGATGATAGTGGTGATGATAGTGGTGATGATAGTGGTGATGATAGTGGTGATGATAGTGGTGATGATAGTGGTGAATATGGTGATGATAGTGGTGGTGATAGTGGTGATGATAGTGGTGAATGTAGTGATAATAGTAGTGGTGATGGTAGTGATGATAGTGGTGATTATGATGATGATAGTGATGATGATGATGGTACTGGTGATTATGGTGGTGATAGTGGTGATGATGATGATGATGATGATGATCTAGTGGTGATTATGGTGATGATAGTGGTGGTGATGATGATGATCTAGTGGTGATTATGATGATGATATTGGTGATTATGGTGATGATAGTGGTGGTGATGATGATGATGATGATGATTATAGTGGTGATTAGTGGTGATTATGATGATGATGATAGTGGTGATTATGGTGATGATAGTGGTGATTATGGTGATGATAGTGGTGATTATGGTGATGATAGTGATGATGATGATGATACTGGTGATTATGGTGATGATAGTGGTGGTGATGATGATGATTTAGTGGTGATTATGATGATGATACTGGTGATTATGGTGATGATAGTGGTGATGATGATGATGATCTAGTGGTGATTATGGTGATGATAGTGGTGGTGATGATGATGATCTAGTGGTGATTTTGATGATGATAGTGGTGATTATGGTGATGATAGTGGTGGTGATGGTAGTGATGATGTTAGTGGTGACATTGTTTCTCTTGGAACACGTCAGACTCTTTTCTTTTCTAGAATTTGTTATCCCAGCTAAGAAACGTTGACAAAGATTACAACAAGTACTGCAATAATCTCTTTAGTAT
This sequence comes from Corallium rubrum, assembly GCA_964035015.1. Classification (NCBI taxonomy): domain Eukaryota; kingdom Metazoa; phylum Cnidaria; class Anthozoa; order Scleralcyonacea; family Coralliidae; genus Corallium; species Corallium rubrum. The sequence continues at coordinate 4,375,119 of OZ036014.1, forward strand.
TCTTGATTCATATTATTGGCAACCATCGTGCGTACTTTTATTTAATATTAAAAAATGTTTGTGTTTATTCAAGGTCTCTTTTGGAGAAACTTTCTAAAGTGACATTGGAAGACTTAAAAAAAGTTGGTAAAAAATATCTTAGTCGGCTCTTTTCCGTGGACCAATCAAACTGTGCTATTTGCTGTCATCCTTCGAAAGTGTCAGAAATAAAGGATTCTTTTCAGAAGTAAGTGTTTTGTGATACAAAATAAAACGATTGTCACCGCAGACAGAACATAAAAATTGATCAGTGCACTACTGTAGCTATTTTTCATAAAATGTTTTTTGTATTTTAAGGTTTGGTCGTCAATTATCGGTTGTTTCGTCTTTGGATGAAGAAATGAAGTGATTAACATGTTCTACAACAAACTGCGTTCAAAACTTTGTCGGCAACATAATTATCGTGCTGAACTTAAATCTGGACGATCATTGACTGTTGACACAGTACTAGTAGTGCTAGTAGTGCTCCTTGTACTACTTCACTGGACTCAGTCGCATTTTACGTATCCTTAACACACGACTCCCACATTCACATTCACAAGGAAAGACATCAGTTGGTTATTCAGTTCCAGCATGAGTAATATCTAACGTGCTGAACTGAAATCTGAATAGACATTGAAATGACAAACAACCGAGCGCACTTTAAACATACATCATGTTGCCATAGAATAACATCATTACTTGACAGCGTCAGAGAGAGGATTCGGAAATAAATTATTATTCATAGCGCAGCCAACTGACGGATTGTTATTTACCATGATTATATCAACATCATCATCATCATCATCATCATCATCATCATCATCATCATCATCATCATCAACATCATCATCATCATCGTCAACATCATCATCATCATCATCATCATCATCAACATCAACAACATCATCATCATCATCATCATCAACAACAACAACATCATCAACAACATCATCATCATCATCATCATCAACATCATCATCATCATCATCATCAACATCATCATCATCATCATCATCATCAGCATCAACATCATCATCATCATCATCATCATCATCATCATCATCATCATCATCATCATCATCAACATCATCATCATCATCAACATCATCATCATCAACATCATCATCATCATCATCATCATCAACATCAACATCATCATCATCATCATCATCATCATCAACAACAACAACAACAACAACAACATCATCATCATAATATACAGTATATATTTCAAACTACTCCAACATATTAAGGCCTGGCCAAACGCTTTCAACATTTCATTCAACATCGTTCAACATTGTTGAACGCGTGTTGAACGAAAATTTGAACATGTTCAAATTTCATTCAACGTCATTCAACACCATTCAACAACGTTCAACATCATTCAACAGCGGTGGCCAAGCGCTTTCAACATGTTGAATAACGGTTGAATTTAACAATGTTGAACGATGTTGAATGAAATGTACTGTAATGTGTTCTGCCTCTTATGAATGATATTATTCATTTTGTAATAATCGGTTCTAAATACTCTACGTCTTGTCTTTTTCTTGATGGCTAAACGATCTATTATCGTCTCGTAATATTTTATTCACTGTTTAAAACAACTTCGTAAATATCATGTTTAACTGACGTCTCGTAGTTTGAAAGATTGAAGATTGAAGGTTGGAATTAGCAAACGCCATCAAAAGGTCACGATCCTCTATTTCATGCAGATGTTTTTGTAAGTCGTATAATTTCCATTGAGAGGTATCAGATGACAAGTTGTGAGATACGGACCACGGTTTGGGAAAACTGTTTACATGATGGTGGGTTTTAACGCTACCATTATATCCTTTAATCCTGTGTGATCAACTAGCATTGTGTTAGGTGACTAATGCTTTGATAATGAGTGATTAAAGGTTTGAATACAAAGCCAAACTTATGCTAATTTTTCTGGTAAATTTATCCATGTCAACGACAGTTGCTAGGGTGATGTTGCTAGTTTATTTGAAGACGATAATGTATTTCAGAAATGTAATGTCAATAACATTCTTGTTAGTTTTTAGTTTGAATTATTTCTGAATGTCTGGGTGTAAACTGGTTGGGAAATCATTGATCGTTAGAGAAGATTACAGAACATGGATGAACAGAAAACTTCTTAGTGATAGCAACCCTGATGTCTGCCGCGCTCTGAGGCATTCAAACAATCAAGAGCGTCTCATCTCGCCGACCAGAATTGGCCTTTGTACGAAGTAAGTAAGATTACATTTGTTAATACGGTCTCTAATGTTTTAATAATGTTAGAAAGAATGAAAGTATAAGATCAGAACATTAGACTGAAGAATGTTCTGATCTGTCAAGTCTTGAGTAGTTCGCAGTGGAATATTGGTATAAAGCAGTATCAGACTATCAATATTTTATCAGAAACCAACATCAGCATTTGCATGTAGTCCGGAATGCCAGAACTGCAGAGGAGGAAGACAGGAGGGGCAGTCGCTACTCTTGCTTTCTCCCCCTTTAAGTTTGTATCTACCGAATTAGTCTTTAATGTTTGACTTTGTTACCGCGACCAGACTCTGGCTACGTTACAAACTAGACTTCAAAACCATAATAAATGCCAGTGATATATTCCGATACAGAAGATTATATCTGGTGAGAAAAGTGAAAATCATGTTCTTCGTTGTTAGACCCTACAAATGCAGTCATCGTGAACACTTGCAAGTAACAAGGCGTGAAAATGAGACAAGTAAAATGTTTATTTTTTTAAAGTTGTTTAAAAAGTCAGTAAGATCGCGTAGGGAGCATTTTGTAGGGGGGATGGAAAGCGTGACGTAGTAGCGAGTGACGTAATGGAGCATGACAAAATAGGGAATGACGTATACAGCGTGACGTAATAGAGCTTGACTTTACTTTTTGCCTTGTTATTATTACTGTTATTAGATTTAAGGCAGCATAATGATAATACATCGCGTCCTTTTATGAAACTGAATATGGACAGTCCTTCACCAGCTGCTTACAATCCAGCTCCTAATCCACCAAACATGACCAACCCCCCTGCTTACACAATGAGACCCAAAACCTACCCTGAAAAAGGTAAACGAATGAATAATATTTTATAAACTGTCAAATATTGTTTTATGAAATGTTCTCAGCTTTAGCTGTGGATGACTGCCTCTGTAGGAGGTCATTCATGCCAAAAGAGAGGTCCCTAGTTATCTAGGAGTGCCCTAACTTATCTGGGCCCCATACCGCAGCTTAGACACTGGGCCTTCTTTATCTTCATTGTGACTTCGTTAGATCTACATCATCAAGCTTATTTAACTCCCACTTCCACATCCCAAGTCCCAACCACGGACATTCTAACTTCAATAATTCACTAGTAATAAGCAAGGGGGATAGACCCAGATAGTGCAGAGTACGTCATTTTCCACCACTGACATCATTTTCAGCCTTTTGAATTCTATTGAAAGTATACAAAAGCTAAGACGATGAACGAAATTAAAAAGAACTCAAAAGAAAAATTGAAAAGAATTTGACATCAAAGGGTGAAAATTACGTATTGTTTACAGACTATACTTTAATATATATTAAAATGGTCTACAATCAGCCAAGAACTGATTCCTTAAAAAAAACGTTTTTTTATTCAACACTCAAAATATGGAACATTTTGGGAACAGTACGTGGGGAATCATTTCGTCTTATGAAAGCCAAACTAGTTAAAGATTTCTTCCTAAGATATACTGTTGACAATTTTAGAATTTATAAATTATACTAAACTTTTTATACTGATATTCTTATCAATCATAGTTAAGTAATTATTATTATTTACTTTGAATAATTGCTTTTTACTCTATTTTTATTTAAATTTATTTGATTTAGTTCTATATCGATAGTTATAATTAGAATTAGAGGGCCACTAGGGAGAATACATTATTTGTAATTCGTGTTATACCCTCTTTAAATAAAGTTTATTTGTATTTGTATTTGATACATGGATGTAGAGTCCACGGCACAAAAATTTATTATTTATTTTAGAAGGCGGTGATCGAGTGTCGTGGGGTAAAGAATGGTTTACTAATTGTGACAGATGGTCTTTAAGAGTGAATTTTAATTCAGAAAATACGTGGCCATCTCCTGCAGACTATGTTCCAAAGACAACTATTGGTTGGCCACAATTAACATTACATCAATCACCTTCACATTCTATTCAAAAACGACGAGAATTTTGTTTGATTGGTAAAGGTACGTTGGATTATGTTTTATACCTCTCATTGAACAAATTCCTGTAGCTGTTATACTGTGACAGTCTGAGTTTCTGTATGAGGTTTTCTTACCGATGTTATTGTGAAGATGTACAATAAATAAAGTCAATTTAATTAGGTTGTTATTAAGACATATTGTAGAGACTGACTATATGATTTTGTCCTTTTATATGTTTCTTTCTTTTTTGTATTCCTTCCTGTTCTCCCCATTTATTTTTATCTCTTTCTTCTTATATTGTTATTTTCTTCATTTCGTTCTATGGTTATAGACGCTCGTAGCTTTCCTGGACCGTGTTCTTACGACAGATCACGAAGTCAAAATAAGATTCTCGCCAACCCACCAAGTTTCAGCATCCAAGAAGGACGACGTAGAGGAACTTTACCTTTTATTACTCAAGGTATGAGTGTCTCTGTCTGTCTGTCCGTCCGTCCGTCCGTCCATCCGTCCGTCCGTCCGTCCGTCCGTCCGTCCGTCCGTCCGTCCGTTCGTTCGTTCGTTCGTTCGTTCGTTCGTTCGTTCGTTCGTTCGTTCGTTCGTTCGTTCGTTCGTTTGTTTGTGTCTTTATCTTATTTTTACTTCTCTTTATTTTGTGAAGGTTCGTCTCCAGGTCCTGGTTCATACAACCCGAACATTTTTAAAACAAGTCAAAAGGTTCAACGACCAGCGTTCACGATTTCCAAGTCACCGAGAATTATCGGAATCACTCGGAACTGCACGTTTTAGTTCGTGGAAGAAATTGGGCCTGAAGAAGACTACAAGGTAATACAAGGTACAATCAGGAAACTATATATAGAAAATAGAAGAGGGAGGACTAGGACAGAGACGGAACACGGCTTTGATTTCAGAATAAGACTGGATCGAGTCTCAGAGCATCTGGCTTGCATTCTGACGGTTGCGGGTTTGAGTAACGTAACTACCGCCAGCTTGTACAACAACATTTACTTGAACATGGATGGTTATTAGAAATCATTTAAATCATGTCTATTTTAAGCAGAATTTACTGAAAAGTTATGAAGTTAAAGATATTTGTACAATTGGATTACGGTGGAACATTTCATGTGCTGAGCCAGTGGAAATAATCACGAACAAATTATCTAGTTTATGAGTCAGTGACAACTACAGACGAGGAATTAAACAGAAAACTTTTTTGTGAAATAAAGGAAGATCTAAAATGAACTTTCTTTTTGTTTGTTTCTTTGAAGTTCTTATGGAAAGAATAGAAAATTTTACGTAAATCTAAATATGTCATCCTCATACTTGATATAACCCTAGTTAAAACAAGACAAATCTGTCGTACCCAAGTAATTCTTACGTTTCGACTAGTTCATTTGCAGTTATCGTAGTGAATTTCTTTGAGCTTGCTTTCTTTATTTGGCGAAACCAAGTCACAGTTTCCAATTATCGGTTTTTAAAATACGTTATTCGGTCTTTGTCTTATTTGAAACGCTCCACAGCCTTGGAGTTGATGAACAAGTAAATGGAACAATGCAACGCGACGTGAGATGTAATTATACTTAATATGTTAGAGGAAAAGATTCCAGGCAAAGTTTAAAGTTAAGTAACACATGATATGTTAGTTTGTGAAGTACTGAGATTTTAGAGAACGAAATTTTGAAGATTGGAAATCCTGCAGAAGTTATTATGGTAAGTGATGAAGAATTTGCACTGGCCATTGTAATTGATGTGTGAGATCAATTATTGCTGAATATTCCTCGTTCATGATATGGTTTGATGGACATTAAGTGTCCTTTCTTTTGCTGTTCGCTACGGTTGCTTGACCACACGGAAAAAGTGGGCTGTGTTGTTAGACAGTGAAGTTTCTTTAAATTGCTTTGCCAAAATACATTGCCGTTGAAGTAGCCACTGTCGCTCTGGCTGTACAATTGTTTTTCCAACTGGACTATTATTGGCTCAAGGTGAAGATGTAGATGGGATGGAAGGAGTGAAAGAGCCAGTTATTTGTCATGTAAGGTAAGCAAATATTTTAATTTTAATCAAACAATGTACCATGTAAGCTAAACACACCGTTTGAATTGTCCACATGACTCAAACTAATGATGGATAACTTTAATAACAGGACGTCTTGTTTTCTACGGTTGATAACTCGTCACTTCAGTTCACACTACAGTTTTAAATCTTGTTTTTAAACACCTCTCTGTGTTAGTAAATGGTTTATACGGCACGAGCAACGGTCATATATTTAGATATGCATTGATTATGCCCTATAATTCTGTATCAAACACTAACATTGTGTACTAAGACGCCCTGTGAATATTATTGGAAATGACACAAACAAGACGGAGGGAAATTATCATATATTTTTAGTGGCACGGATATATTGACGCTCTCCATCTAAAAGTGTATATTTTTAGACAGTCACCATGTTAGACAATATGTGGGACAGGGGAAACTAGTATAAAACACTAGATCACATCGACCTAAACCAGGTTACACAACTGCATTAGTATTTCTTCAAGTTTCGAATTCGGGTTAACCAGCTTACCCTAGCCACGACTCTAGTCATAAGGAGAAGGAGTTAAGGTCTGTGTTATGGTTAAGAGAAATATTTTGTTCACCGGGTCTAGCTCAATCTGAAGTAATGTGTTTTGAAACTAGCAAGTGTTGGCCGAAGGGAAGGGAAATAGAATAGGATTAAAATTTAAAGTTTGGAAATTTTCATATTTTAGCCGCATGAGAGTGGAGACGGTCACGTTCAATGTAACTTATCTGAAAGCGTGGTCAGAGTTTACGAAGCGAATTTTAACTTACAACACACGTACAGCTTCAAAGAAAACAAAATTATATGATTAGTGACACTGTTCACGCTATTATCTTATTCTCAGTTGCTCGAGTTCCTCTAAGATTTGTGTATCTATTATTGTGCATGTAATATCAATATAATAGTTATTTCCCCTGTCATGCACGGGTCTTGTATCTCAACTTACAGCTAGTATACCGAAAACGCGCAAATGATTGTTAGATCTTTTTATGTTAATTGAAGCAATAATGATTTATGACAAATGGCTTTGATTCTTCTGAAAGCTTTCTTCAAAAATAAAGACTTTAGTGAAGCTTGTTTTTTTTTGTTGAAAAGCTTTTGTATTATGAAAGATGTTCTTGAGTGTTAATTAGTTGAGTTTGGTTCTTATTACGCCGCTCTAGAAATTGACATGAAGTAATAAATTATCTTTCATCCCCTCTTTGATATTGTTCAAGAACACATGTCTTTGTTCGCTTTACTTCCTGTCATTTCCGGCACATCCGTCACAAATTCAGAATAATTTTCTAAGTTTTTGTCTTTGCTTTGTGCAAATAAAACTTTAACAGTACATTTTTTAAGTCTAAAATAAAGACTTTTTCAGAATATTGTTAGGAAATATATCTGACTGATTCAACCGCGGGAGTCGTATCCAAGTAGTGTAGTTTATATCCTTTTACTTTTACCTTTATCCTTTATCAGTTTATATACTATTCTTATACTGGTGTTACGGTTGGTATTTTGGTGTATGCATGCGTTTGTGTGTGGCACAATGTCAATTCTTGTTTCTGATTCGACGGTAAATGTTACAAAATGCTTTTTAGAGACCTGTCTGTAGATCCCATACATCAAGATGACAGTCGAACAAGCTTCTATTTAAACAGCGGTGTAATAAAAGTAGTATGCTGCGTAGGCAGTGTCGAAATACAAATCGAAATACAGTAAGGTTGGAGTACTGCCGAAAATATTGAACGAAGTTTTCTAACGTTTCGAGCGAAGGTCCTTCGTCAGAGAGAAACGAAAGGTCTTCGCTCGAAAGGTTAGAAAAATATGTTCAATAATTTCGGCAGCACTCAAACCTTACTGTATTTCGATTTGTATTTCATTTAAAAGGTTTCTTTCGTCTTTATTTCTGCGTTAAAAATATCAAAACAAAAGTCAACAGCGAATTATGTACATTTTCTCGTTTTTTAAAATGATTATTCGTAGCTGCATGTATCAAGAGAGTCTTCAGGGTGTTTTGAATTCTGTCAAGATGTGTAGGCCTACATAAAAGCTTCAGCATTGTTCGGGCAATGTAGTTTATAACGATTAGTAATTAAGGATACTTATTTCGTCGGTGATTAACTTAGAGGAAGATAAGCCTACGTTGCGTATCCATAACGATAGTATTAACCTTTCGTTAACTTTTTAATCTGATGAAGTTAGGGCTCCACTTGAAACGTCTGTGTTTCACTCTGCTCCATCTAAAACACAACATACGCAGCACTCTAGTATTAATCTTTGTTTGATAAGTTTCAATGCGGACATAGGAACTGTGACAGACAGCCCTGGTTGCTGTATATGGGGAATTTTACTACCGGTATTCAGCACAGCACCAATATTGTGGTAGAACTGAATATCTTTAGAATTTCCTGTCATGCTAATGTACGGTTGACTCCGAATAACTCTTAGTTTCAAGAAAAATGGAAAAAAGTTTTAGTAATTGGGGTGTTTGATTGTCATCAAATCACATAAATTTAGTGTTGATGTTTTGATACAAATATGAGTGTTGTTGTTGTTGTTGCTACTGCTGTTGTTGTGGTTGTGGTTGTGGTTGTGGTTGTGGTTGTGGTTGTGGTTGTGGTTGTGGTTGTGGTTGTGGTTGTGGTTGTGGTTGTGGTTGTGGTTGTGGTTGTTGTCATTGTTTTTTGTTGTTCCTGCTGCTGCTGTTGTTGTTGTTGTTGTTGTTGTTGTTGTTGTTGTTGTTGTTGTTGTTGTTGTTGTTGTTGTTGTTGTTGTTGTTGTTGTTGTTGTTGTTGTTGTCATTGTTGTTTATCATCATCATCATCATCTGCATCTGAGTAGATTTTTGTTATAATTTCAGACTTGACAAGTGACCATGGGTGGAAGCAATGTTGTGATTTTTTCTGTAGTTTTTGGTGTTGTCATAATTTTCTTCTCTGCGTTATTGGTCGCGTACATAGTGAAGCGACGTACTCAATTAAGATTTATGTCCAATGATCATCCTCCCAAGTTTAAACCAAGCTACGATACTAGTCTAACAGACATCACTGATCCAACACCTGACATTCGTGGTACTATGACAAGACCTGATGTATCTCCAGTTACTCCCACTGAATTCTTTACAGGTTAGTTGGTTTTATAGAGCAAAGTGAAAAGTGGCGAACTGCCGTGAATAGTTTTGATAACCAAATACTGACGTTTTCAACGAGCTCTTCAACACATTTTACTCTGATGAAGGACTCCACTTGAAACGTCAGTATTTCGTTATCAAAACTATTTTCAGCAGTTTACCATCTTTTTACTTTGCTCTATCTAAAACACTGCCCACACAGCACTCTACTTTTTACTCTGATGAAGGACTCTGCTTGAAACGTCAGTATTTCGTTATCAAAACTATTCTCAGCAGTTTACCATCTTTTCACTTTGCTTTATCTAAAACACTGCCTACACAGCACTCTACTTTTTACTCTGATGAAGGACTCTGCTTGAAACGTCAGTATTTCGTTATCAAAACTAATCTCAGCAGTTTACCATCTTTTCACTTTGCTCTATCTAAAACACTGCCTACACAATACTCTAGTTTTTACTTTGATGAAGGGCTGCATGTGCTTGAAACGTCAGTATTTCAGCAGTTTACCATCTTTTCACTTTGCTCTATCCAGCACTTTACTTTTCTATTTCATTGTCAGTTCTTTACAAAGTTGCGTATCCCGTTTTCTTAACTAACACCTCGAACACTTTATTTTGTGAAGTATAATAGATCTGGGGTGAATGTTTTGGTTGCGTTAGTTAGACAATCAGGAGTTAGGACTGGGTTTAAGGATTATGGTAGAGGATTTATAATTATAATTATAACTGTATAATCATGTTATCATGGTCTCCCAAAGTTAATTTTATCTATGATTCAAGCCTAAATTGATTCAAACTAAAGCTTTTGTTGTGTAAAACTCTCTTTATCATAAGAGACTAACAATACTCTTTTGTCTAACTTAAAAACAGTTTAAAGGGTTTTCCCCTTAAGACCTCTCCCTGCGCTAATAAAATCGTCAGGCGTTAGCCAGAATAAAATACTAAAGACTTGTCTTCAGGCTTCAAAGTGCTAAAAGTAAAACTTAAGTTTTAAGGTTATCATTTCACAATCATAGATTTTTTTATTTTATCGAATATGATATTTAAAAGAATGTACTTTTAGTCCAGAAACTGACAGAATAACTGATTTTGAATAAAACTGATTTGTGTATATTTATTTAATACATTAACGTTTTAAAATATCTTTGGTAAAATCAATAAACAAAATCGAGTTTAAAAAGAAAGATCTCCATAGACCGGCAAGAAGTAAGTTTACAAATATTCAGTATATTAAGCAGAAGACGTTGATTCGTCAGGTGCTTGGAAAATAGTCTTTGTGTTGAGAACATCTGAAATATAGGGAAAGGACGACGCCGGCGGTTAAAAAGCAACATAAACTTTATAATTAAAAAAAGTCACGGCTAACTGAATATTATATTTGATATTTGGAGCTAGTTTAATGACTTTCAAAACGCCCCAGTACTGCTAAAATGATTGTAGTGCCTGTATTGAAGTCAATCTCAAGCAACAGTTCTCATGTTTTGGCAAGTTTACGTCGTCCTGATGACGTGAAAATGCTCTAAGTGGTGTTGTATAAAGAACGAAGACGCTGTTGAGATTACTCTAGGGACGAAAAATTATTCATTCTCTTTGTTCCACAACTACAGGGTGTATCAAAAAAAAGGCTACCCTTAGAAAATATAATTAACATTCTTTTCAAATAACCTATTGTATATTGACAGCCCTGGACACCTCTGAAGTCACGGATGCGTAAAAAACAAATGGTCGTATACACCTGGGAAATTACGATAACTTCTAAACGTATGAAGGAGCATAACTGAAATAAAAATGTTAATTATATTCATATCAGTTCGATTAAAAATGGTTCAACTGACCACAGGGCTGTCAATATACAATAGGTTATTTGAAAAGAATGTTAATTATATTTTCTAAGGGTAGCCTTTTTTTTGATACACCCTGTAGAATTCATTTGTTTAGAAGACGTCGTCGTTGAAGTTGCCGCCGTACTTCGTAAGGTCTCTAACAGAGCACTGTTACAATTTTCAAAGAACTTTTGAAGTTATAAAGATGGACGTTTGAAGCTCTTCCGTATCTCACTTCGTTCTTTAGATATCGAGATTTGTTTTATATGTAAATAACATCACTTAGACGTCACGCTGCATAATGACTTGTTGGGAAATGTTGACTCAATTTGAGATTATTTAATGAAATCAATTTTAACTGTGCATGTGCTTCTGTGTATCGCAGGACACTGCATGGAAAGTTTCAAGTGATTTACTTGAATTATTGCACTGAGAAATGAGAATAGACATGATTTTCTAACAAATCATTATACAGTGTGACGTCTAAGTGACGTTACTTACATATAAAACAAATCTCAATATCTATTAAAAGAACGAAGTGAGATATGGAAGTGCTGCAAACGTCAATCTTTCTAACTTCAAAAGTTCTTTGAAATAAGAGAGCTTCTCCCGAACTATTTTTTACTGCATAAGCCCTTTAACGAAATGTATAAGTTTCTAATAAAGTTTCTGGTTTTCTATTTAACATATATATATATATATATATATATATATATATATATATATATATATATATATATATATATATATATATATATATATATATATATATTGCTTAGCAACAGATATTTCCAAATAGACAAAATATTTTAAACGACAAAGTGTAATTGTCTAACTGTCTTTTTGTTGGTCAAAGAGACAAAGACGGCGGTGTTTTCTTAAAATATTTTAAAATAATTAGCAGACAAACGTTTTAACAACGATGTTTTGAAATGCGGTCATATGCCATAAGACCATCTGCGAAGGAGACTAATGTTTAGTGAGGTTTATTAATAAACGACGAGATACACACAAACTGAATAACTCGCCGCCATTATCTTGTACCTCTTATATCAACCGTATACAATCAGTAAGCTTTCTTGCGGCAATGGTTTTTGTTGCTTGGTCGGTAGGATTGCTTTAAACGCATTTTCTCACTAATAAGGAGCAATTTTAGCAGATATAGTTATCTTAGCAATATAATTAAAAAAAACAAATAAAATTTGCCTGTTGTTTAATTTTGGTGATATATTGAATAATCTGTATTTGTTTTGCCAGGAGATTTTACTACGCCTGTACATGTTCAACCGTCTACAAAAGAATTAAAAAGTCGTCCATCAATGGGTTCATCAAGTGCTAATGGTGAATTTGGAGCCATAGATCCTGCCATGTACGAGGTAGGAGTGTAATCGTAATCATAATTATTATAATGATGGTGCTTGTGTGGTGATTGTTAGTGGTGGAATGGTAGAGATGGTGATTGTGGTGGTGGTGTGGTGGTGTGGTGATGATGATGATGATGGTGGTGGGGTGTTGGTGATGATTGTGGTAGTGATGGGATGGTGGTGATGATTGTGGTGGTGGGATGATGGTGGTGATGATGTTGTTGTTGTTGTTATTGGTGATGATTGTGGTGGTGGGATGGTGGTGGTGGTGGTGTGGTGATGATGATGATGATGATGGTGGTGGGGTGATGGTGATGATTGTGGTAGTGATGGGATGGTGGTGGGATGGTGGTGATGATTGTGGTAGTGATGGGATGGTGGTGGGATGGTGGTGATGATGATTGTGGTGGTGGGATGGTGGTGGGATGTTGGTGGTGATGATGTTGGTGGTGGTGGTGGTGGTGGTGATGATTGTGGTGGTGATGATTGTGGTGGGATGGTGGTGATGAGGATAACAATGATTATTACAATCAAATTATTATTTGTGTGGTTTATTAGTGTAATTAGGAGAGAAAATAAAACGTAGTTATTTGGAACATTTATTATTGATAAAATGGATATTCTTATTCTTCTTCTTCTTCTTCTTCTAGTTACTAATTATATTTTGTTCATAAATTAATTAGTTTGATAATTTCTTTTGTAGATCGAGAATGTGGACGGTACTACAGAATCAGAAGACAAGCCATCGCTAGGTCAACTAAAGTTTTCTCTTTTGTACGACACGTTTCGCAATATTCTCCGAGTTACTCTCATCTCAGCTTACAACCTGGCCAGACCTGAAGCCGACGACTCCAAACATCTTAATCCTTACGTCACTATCACTCTTCAACCTGAATATCGTCATCTTTTACAGTCCAAAGTCCAGCAGAAAAATAAAAATCCTCAGTTTAATGAAACATTTGAGTTTGAAGTCATGTTTTCAAATTTATACTCACAAACTTTATGTTTTACTGTGTTTAATTTCCTCACTGGATCACGTCATACTGTGATTGGTCAAACTGTTCTTCCACTTGAAGATCTTCAACCATCTGATGAACAAATCTTTTCATTGGACCTGAAACCCACGACTGAGGTATGAGGGATAGCACTCGCTCGCTCGCTCGCTCGCTCGCTCACTCACTCACTCACTCACTCACTCACTCACTCACTCACTCACTCACTCACTCACTCACTCACTCACTCACTCACTCACTCACTCACTCACTCATTCACCCACTCATTTCCTTGTTTGTTTGTTTGTTTGTTTGTTTGTTTGTTTGTTTGTTTGTTTGTTTGTTTGTTTGTTTGTTTGTTTGTTTGTTTGTTTGTTTGTTTGTTTGTTTGTTTGTTTGTTTGTTTGTTTGTTTGTTTGTTTGTTTGTTTGTTTGTTTGTTTGTTTGTTTGTCTATTTGTCTGTTTGTTTAATTATCCATCTTTATACACAGCAGCCTGATCAGCATACATGCACGACACTTATTTTCTCATTTTATTGAATGTTTGATAATTACAGAAAATGCAGCTTGGTGATATTTTATTTTCCGTGGGATATCTTCGTATTGCTGGAAGGTTAACATTAATCGTAATGAAAGCTCGCAATCTTCCTCAAGTTAGTGTTAAAGGAACTGGTAAGTCACTCACACCAACCATCTTAAATACCATACAATGTTATAATCCCAATACACCAAGTATAGTCATTTAGCTAAGTAAAGACTACACTAACCTATAGACGCGGTGAGCGCAACTTTCACAAACTGGTAAACTGCCGAGAATAGTTTTTATGACGAACATTTCACTCCGACTCAATTCACTCGGATAAAGGGTTTGGCAAAACTAATCATGCCAGTTTACCACCATGTCACTTTGCTCTAGCTAAAACACTGCCTACGAAGGACTCTACTTTTTTTACAAATACTGTCATTTATTTGTTTTAATTCCTAGATCCTTATGTCAAAGCAACGCTGATCCAAAATGGACGTCGAACAAAAAAGAAGAAAACTTCTGCTAAAAAGAACAAAGTGAATCCCGTATTTAATGAAGCCATTTCTTTTGATATTCCCAATGAAAATTTGGACACAACTGGAATACTTTTGACCGTAATACATGAAAATAAAATAATTGGTTGTGTGTTGGTTGCTGGGAATGCTGATGGTAAAGAACTGGAACACTGGAACAGAATGAAAATTTCTGATAAACCTGTCGCAGAATGGCATGCTTTGCAAGACGGCCGTAAATTTTATTAAATCTGTTAATTTTATAAGAAAGCACCAAATGGTCCCACATTTAATAATCAATCCAAAAAAAAACGAGTGATTTTCTCCGAACAATTAATTTGTTTTTCAGGTTGTAATAGTTGACACTGTTGAGTGGATGATAATCATGATTTAGGACTGAATTGAAGAATACTTTTATTGAAAGTAAACAATACATCTGAACCACTTAAAAGATTAATTATTTAAAAAAAATAGGAGTAAGGGTTAAAGTAAAAGGTGAGGTAATACCGGCAACATTTTGCTTCAAGTTTCAACGCAACTTTGTTGAAAAGCGTTGTTGCACGTATTACCACCCAAAACATTGTCATGCAACAATGATTTTGTTGCAAGTTGGAAAAAAATTGTTGAAAAAAGTAAACTCCAGTTCTACTTGCAACAAAATCATTGTTGCATGACAATGTTTAAGGTGGGGGTAATACGTGCAACAACGCTATTCAACTTGCAACAAAATCATTGTTGTGTGACAATGTTTAAGGTGGGTGGTAATACGTGCAACAACGCTATTCAACTTGCAACAAAATCATTGTTGCGTGACAATGTTTAAGGTGGGTGGTAATACGTGCAATGTTGCAGCAATTTGTTGCTCGTATTACTTCACCTTATTAATTGTTGCAGGTTAGTTGGGTGATAAAGTGTTGAACATCGTGAGTGAAACTGATCTCGCATACTCTTCCACAATTACCACACTCTTGAATGGTTACTATGGATCGTTTTCACTCACGTGATCGGTAGCCCCGTTGGGTAGTGAAACAATACGAAATATTTGAATAAGAATAGAGTTAAATTTCCATAGGATAAAGATTGTGCACCAACATGGCCGCCATTTCATTGTTTCTGTGCACCAATATGGCCGCCGTGACGTCAGATGAAAACTTGAATAAAGGTTTTGATGCTTCGATTAGAACAATGAGTTGTGAGCATGTCGTGAGATAATATACCAGCTAGTTTCTATAGTCTTAACTTAGCTTGTGTCGCTTTTGAGAAAGAATAGGAGGAAGGGAGGAAGGGTTGGGGGACATGCCGACCTGTTTGGGGGTGGGGAGGGGTGGAGGCGTGTTCTGTGTTTTATTTTATTGAATTTTATTGAATATAATTTGAATGTCAAGAAGACTAAATTTGTCAGTCGTTTCTAGCGCGTTGTATAATGGCATAATAAGCAAACCATTGACATATCTCCCTGCATCTTGCTAGGGACAGCCCCCCCCCCCCCCCCCCCCCACACACACACACACACACCCTCACGAAAATCCTGATGTTTGTGCCCGCGAAGGATGTTGGGTAATATTTTCAAATTTTGAACAAGAAGCCCGCCATTGCTGACATTCCTCGAAGCCATTAACGGCCAAGAAACAAAGAAAACTGATTTTATCTTGTCAAACAACGCGAAGAAAGATAGGTTGAAGCAGTGAGTCATGAGCATTTGGACTTTAGACAAGTTGTTCTTCGAGAAAAGAGAAGAAAAACAGTGGCACAGGATCTAAAAATTGAAGCAAAGGTGAGTAAGTTTATTCTTGTGTTTTTCGTTTCTAGTTTTTCAAAACCTAACGTCCTAGTTTAACTCTGCACAAATATACAGCAAGTATGCCCAAAATTACCGTATTAGAATAATAGAGTTCATGTAATATTTAAAACACGAGCAGGAATGTTTTATCAGATTTAAAACACGAGGCGATAACCAAGTCTTAGATCTGATAAAAAACGGTCTGCGAGTGTTTTGAATGGCTTCAAAAACGACCCATTTGGTAAGTTCATTGGCGTAGTAAGTTTGAAAAATAGCGTTGTCTAAGCCGAGAAAATCAAAGCTAAAGTTTATGTAAATCAGGAGGTTTGTTTATCAGATTTAAAACCAACTGACGTGGTACTGATTTCCTTTGTGTTTTCCTCATGAATTATTAATGAGTTTGAATATGTTTATAAAACACGAATTGTCGAAGCGCCTGATATCAGGCCAGATGTTTAAACATCGTCGCTCGGGAGACTCCTCCGAAGAACGATACGCACATCATATTTTAGGTAATATTAGCAAAATTCTAGTTAGGCGAAGTATATATTTTCGGTTTTGTTTATGTATAATTACTGTACGTAATTATTTATATTTATTGTAGTTACTACACAACTACATCAATCACTGTCACTATATAATCACAATTACTGTAATTAATTCCACAATTGCATTAGTTACTCTAATCATTATATAGTTTGCACTAATTATTGAATAATTGCATTAATCACTGTAATTATTATATAATTACTATAATTATTACATAATATCATTAATTACTGTAATTATCATAATTGCATTAATTACTGTCATTATTATATAATCACTATAATTATTACATAATTACATTACATAATCACTATAATATTTACATAATTACATTAATTACTGTAATTATTATAATTGTTTAATATATAGACCTTTTCACCAATAGCGGCGCCATGTTCAATTCGCAATGCATTGTGGTCTATCCAGGGTAATAAGCTCAATTAAAAGGATGATTGCTTAGTGTTGAGACACAATGCGGGAATTTTTTTCTTGATAAACACTTTCATGGCAACAATGTCTAGATATTGATCGTTGTAATATTGGTAAAAACAATAGTTCTCGTACGTATAAGGATACATTTGTCATGAATCTTTATAAAATAACATGTATACTACGCGAGCCCTGATTGGTCAATTGCCGTGTTGGATCAGAGTATCCAAACACGGAAAATTCCCGCCAAAACGAAAATGTCGGACAGTATATCATATTCACTTGTGATTATTTTATAAAAGAAATACCAAATATTTTTTTCCGTGTTTGGAGACT
Organism: Corallium rubrum; assembly: GCA_964035015.1. Taxonomy (NCBI): domain Eukaryota; kingdom Metazoa; phylum Cnidaria; class Anthozoa; order Scleralcyonacea; family Coralliidae; genus Corallium; species Corallium rubrum. The sequence goes on from OZ036014.1 coordinate 4,392,806, forward strand.
CTTATCCAAACACTTGGGAAATTGCTCGACTTTCGAAAAGCTAAAATCACTCGCCTACGGCTCGTGTTTTGTTACGCTTTTCTCCAGTCTCGCAATTTCCCGCGTGTTTGGAACAGAGTATCCAAACACGGAAACCCATTTTGTATTTCTTTAATCCTTACACGTCCGAGAATTGTTGCTTTTACCAATATGACAATTATTATATTTAGATATTGTTGCCACGAAAGTATTTATAAAGAAAAAAATTACCACATTGTGTCTCAACACTACGCACCTTGGATAGACCATAATGCATTGCGAATTCAAGATGGCGCCGCTATTGGTGAAAAAAGGTCTATTATGATTACATAATGCACTGTAATTATAATATAGTTAATGTTTTCTTATCAATGGTGTCCATCCTTAGATGCAAGTAACAATAAGATAATACAATAAAAAATTAGGTTTACTGTTTTTGGTGGGTTGGTATATAGAAATATTTGCTGATCACAAATCAGACAAATGGTGCATGTATTGGGCGATTTCTGTGACATTGCTGTTTTCTATAACGACGTTTGAACCATTAATGTATATATGATATACAATATAATTGTGCATTTACAATTGTTAAAATGGTTTCCTACTTTATGCTAAAAGTAAAGACTTTCTTTTCTCCCTCAGAATCAACAGTTTGAGAACTTATTCTTTGTCGCTGTGACTGAGTGAAAATCTTCGTCGTTAAAGTAGTTGTAGTAGCATTGTTTGAACCATTTTGAGATGCCTGTATTTCTTTACTCATTGAATCACGAGCTTTTTTGGACTTGAACGTTGAGTAGTAACTTTGCTGTTTTTCATCGCTGTGGTAGTATTCTGGAGGATGTGATGCAGTACTACTTGAAGCAATAGAGGTCTTGTCCATGGAATGTTGACTAGGTGTTTGTGAAGGGGTGTGATGATGGTATTTCCATACTCCAGAATGAGGTCGTTTTTGATCAGTCCCAGCAGAGGACACTGACGCTGTGGGGTGAGTCGCTTGTTTAAGTCCTTCGAAGACTTCTTCAGAAAACGTCTTATGACTAATCTCGTAACTCTTCGTGCTTATAACACTCGCAGGGCGTGATCCGTTGCTAGGGTTAACAGGCTCTCCAGTTTTAGGGAAACCGTAACTACGTGACACGGCGTACATATTGTAGTCGCTTGGCCACTCGGCCTTGTGTTCACCATCAGGGTTTTCTGTAGTTTTGGTTTGGTTGTTTTTCGTGGTTGTGGTCTTACCATCATGCTGTACGCCATAGTTATAGTACTGTTGGTTCATTTTAGACATAGGAATCACTGAGTGAGATGTTGTATTTTTAGTCTTGGTGTTCACACATTTCATAATGATACATATGATTGCGATTATCAAGATAAGAATGAGACCTGCGCCAGCAACCAGAACTATAGCAAGAACTTTTTCATCACTCATCTGTTAAAATGACAAAGAAGATGGAATCTTAGAAAGATTTGCGCATTTCTTTGTATTCCCCATGCAAGTGGCATTTTAAATAAAATTGTAAAGATGTCTTAGTCGAACTGTTGAGATTTCAGTTAGAGAACGGAATAAAGTTACGAGGTGTCGAGCCAATTCCCTTGAACCCATTACCTCTGGTAAAGGACCTTGATCTAAAACGTCAGTATTTTGTTTCTTTAGATCTTTTGTATCACTTTATAACTGATTTACTCTGATATGTGGTCTTGGTTCAAAACGGCAGTATTTCGTTCTCTAAAATCTTAACACAACCGCTAAGGTGTGGTTAATTAAAATACTCAGTCGTAATTATCTCATTACTTAGTGTTTAGAATCACTTCATACTGAAGGATCATGCAGGTCCAATACCACTGAGTAGCTACGATATAATCAGTTCAATAAGAGTATGGGATACAGCACGAGAACGAGAGATTTATGCTATATAAAGATGACTTAAATAATTATTGAGGAGGTTTTCCAACAAAGTTTTGTCTATTTTTTCTACCTTGGACAAAGATTTTCCTAGTTTTTTTCTTCATTTCTTTTCTAATTAGTATTCAAGGGCTTTATGCGATATAAAGCCCTCGGAAGAACAAAGAAAACCGACTCAATAATTATTTAAAATACAATTTAAAAATGTACATGTTAACTTATAAACCAGCACCGGGGGGCGGGCCGTGTGCTGTTAGCGCGCAGTCTCTCGCCAAAAGTTAAGTCCAGTTAGATGGGGTTAGTACTTGGATAGGTGATAGCTTGGGAATGACCCCGTTGACAAGCTTGGAACTAATGTGAGTAGAGTTGTAGTTGATCTCTCCTGTGCTTCGAGGGTTTTTCGCCGGGTTCTCCAGTTTTCCTCCCCCCGTAAAATCAACACCTAATTGCAGCATTTCAATTGCAACATTTCACCCTGTTTGACCACCAGTTGAGTTGCTATAGACAATAAAGTTATTAAAATCTAAAAATATCTAAAACCAATGATTATGTGGCTAGTACTGTATTACTTATTTTGACTGGTACGTGACTGCTTGGGCCGTGGGCAACCTCGACACTAACATGTGAAGGTTGTGGACCAATTTCAGAGCTTAGCATCTTAGGATCTTGTCGTTAAGAAATATATAACTTGATAATATTAGAACTTGATGAAGTGGTTAAGGTGCTGTTACACGATGCGATTTTTCTTGCAACTTGCAACAAATTTAAATATGGAAAACAAAATCGCAAGTTGCAGGAAGGGTGTTACACGTTCAGGAACTTGCGATTTTTGTTGTAAGTTGCAGCAAAAAGTAGAACCCATCCAACTTTTCTTGCAACTTACAACACGGCAAAAATGACAAAATCGCAAGTTGCTACGGGTGTTACACGGTGCGATTTTTTATGCAACTTACAACATTCAGTGATTTGTTGCCAGTTGCAAGAAAAATCGCATCGTGTAACAGCACCTTTATGATTTCGAGATCCAAATAACGATATAAAAACGGCAGTATCCAGTGTAGATTGAACATAAATATAAAATACTGAAAGGTAACTGGTGTATTACCAATCTCTTTATTAGGATTTTTGTATGGTTAGAGATATATTTGTTTTATTTCCTGGTTACGCCACGAGTCGTTAGAGTCTACACTTCAACTTTTATAATTAATAATCTTTGTTTCACCCTGCACGATATTAATTTATTCCTCTGGAATATTCAAAAACAGATAAAGAGAAGAAAGCTTCTTGACTTCTAGAATACTCACTCGAGCCACAAGTCTGCTATGGCAGCCTTGACTAGTGATGGTGGAGCAAAAACGGGATAGGTTTTTCACAAGTTTGTAAGTGAGATTGAACACTCGAGGGTTTTTTTTGGTTAGTATTCAATTAATGTGTTTCGCACAGTTTAATGTCATTTTATTTCCCTTTTTGAAATTCGCCAAGGAATAGCCTCGTGAAGCCTGCTTTGTAAACTTTTTCTAACATGCCTTAGCTACACTCACTGTTAAATTATGTTAAACCTTAGGTATTGCAACTTGAACTGCATGGTTGATAAAGCTATAGTGAATCAGAGCTGACCGTATACCGCGATCATTCTGATCGAACTGACTTGTATACACCGCTAGACTTTAAAGGCACAGTGTCACGGCCATGGCGCAAACTAGAAAATCTTCACGGACAAATTCAAGTTTACATAATTAAAATGAAGGTGAATATCACACACGTCAAAACTTGGACTATTAAACCGAATCCGTAAGAAAATGCACTATATAATGACATTTTACCGTTTTATGAATATTATTCATTAGCGGTATTAATTTAATACCCGACGCCGTGCCTTTTTGGGGCCGAATACATGGGTAAATTTCAGCCTGGGCTTTTCCATGTATTCCGTCCCCTAAGTTTATTACACACACTATACTCAAGATACAAAGTCTTGATTATCAGATCTAATGTGAAAAAACGTCACTCCACTATGCCACTCAGCCACTCAGGTTGTGGTATGCGAACAGGTTCGATATGACAACAACATTATTCAGAACTGACTACCTTAGATATACAGTATGAGGTTATATCAGTTATGTCATACGTGTGACAACTTCTGTTCACAACTGACAGCGTCGGACTGCAGTTGCCTGACAGAGCTGTCAGTCAGTCAGATTGATATGACATAAATTGCTACACATATGTTCACAACAGAACTGTAGCGGTCTGTAACTAAACTATTAAATTGCTACAATCTGGCTCTGTCAGTTCTTACAAGCAGTTTGCCGTTGGTACATGCAAGTACGATGTATAGATATATGTTATCAGAGCTGACTGTATTGATCAGAGCTTCAGCTGCTTGATACCGCCATGGCCGTAATGGTGCTTTTTCTCGGCAACAAACCTGACATTAGATCTGCGTTTTACGGGTGCTGTAGATGAACACTTTTCTATCATGTCTATAGAGTAGTCATGACTTACCTTGTCGCTATCTTAATTCACTTGCCACTGATATTATTCAAAGTTTGTTTGTGTTATTGCTTGATCCGTGTTCAAGCTTCAATTTTTCAAACGCTTCTCAATTCACCCCAGGGCAATGGTATGTGATAATATTTACGTCAAGCTTGATTGCATGTGCGGTTTACCTCCTCCTCCTCTTCGTCTTTATTGTTCAACTACTTTATAGGGAGTATGTAGACAAAGACACTTGCCAAGAGTTAAGAGTTCATTAATTAAAACCGACCTCCTACGCAATAAGCAAGGCAACGCATGCTGCTAATGACTGTCCTTGGAAAAGAAATAGTTGCAGTATCAGAAGATGTTTGTTTAACCCTTTGGTACCTGTATCATATCGTTTCTTTTGGAACGATGCAACCTTTAGTATTTTACTCTGGCTAACACCAGACGATTTTACTTGCCAAGGGAACTGAGTGCTCGGGTGCCAATGGATTAAAAAGTGCCAAATACTCAAGGAGGTCTAATATTTAGAGTGAGGCCATTCGTCAAAGAGAAACGTGTACATACATGAAATGATCACGTGATACTAAGCAAATTAGATACTTTGACTGGATTAATGGCGTTGGTGCTGATGTCGGTGCTGAATATTGGTGGTGATGGAAGTATTAGTGATGAGTGGAACTGTTGTTGTTGTTGGTGGTGGTAATGAAGTTGTTGTTGTTGTTGTTGTTGTTGTTGTTGTTGTTGTTGTTGTTGTTGTTGTTGTTGTTGTTGTTGTTGTTGTTGTTGTTGTTGTTGTTGTTGTTGTTGTTGTTGTTGTTGTTGTTGTTGTTGTTGTCGTTGGTGGTGGTGGTGGTAATGAAGGCAATATGTTGGTGGTTGGTGGGCAATGTTGGTGGTAGTAGTGGTGATGATGCGAGTGGTGGCAGTGTTAGTGGTGACGAGTGGTGGCAGTGTTAGTGGTGGTGAGTGGTGGCAGTGTTAGTGGTGGTGATGGTGGCAGAGTTAGTGTTAGCGAAGGCAATGTTGGTGGTGGTAATAGGGATGGAGGTGGTAAGAGTGGTGGCAGTAGGGGGGTGGTGGTGGTGGTATAGTAGGGATGGTGGTAGTAATAGTATTGGTTTTGGTGGTGGTGATAATTAACATTCTACATGTTATATATATATAATATATATATACACAGTATATATATATATATATATATATATATATATATATATATATATATATATATTAATTTTAGTTAATATTTTCTTTTCAGACTTCATAACTTTTCTTCGTTTATGGCAAACTACTCGTCGTCATGGAAACTAGATGTCTTGTTGTAATGATCGTGAGCAGTAAAGGTAAGAGGTTAATTTCTTAATTGGTTTTCAAGAAGCGCGGGAAACGCTACTGTCTATGAAAACAGTGCAATTTCCAGGAAACACCAAGGGCAATTTATTTCAAATTATTAATTTGCATTAGGAACGGTTGTAGACTGTAACGGGAATTATCCGCTAATAAATGATTATTTTTAGATTTACAATCCTACAATAAATTTTGTGCACTTTCTGTTGAACGTTTTCAAGTAGCAGACGTAGACTTAGCCAAACTCCTTCTCTCTGGAGAACTTGGAACTGGGAGATAGGAAATAGCGCGGGAACTGGGAAAGAGCGCGGGAACTGCGAAAGAGTGCGGCAGGAAGCGGGAAGAGACGATCCATATCAGTGAGTTTTTCCAAAGGCCTCAAATAGCACTCATTCTTCGCACTCGTGCTATGTTGACAGTCTTTGAAAAACTCACTAGCTAGCTCGTGCATGTTTTCTTGACATTGGGCTCCAAGCCATGCTATCATGAAATAAGAATGAATTTCGTATTTCTTCACTTTTCATTTCCTGATAAAATATCAAGGTCACGACCTCAGCTCCCGTCAAGAGACCAAGCCACAGTGAATATTCAAAACGAAAATAAAGCCAGCCTTGAAATAAACATTTCGAATACCTTGGTAAGGTTTTTATACGAGATTGTCTTCATTCTAATCACAGTGTTCTAATGTGGTAAAGCTGTAACCTTTTAGGAAATGGAATCCGAAGACGATGGATATGCGGATAAAAGATTTAAAACTATTGTGCAAGATGATCTTCACTGTCCTATTTGTTTGAACGTCTTGAGAGAACCAAGACAATGTGAGAGAAATGAACATTATTTTTGTACTTCATGCATAAATCGTCATCTTGAAGGATCAAGAACTTGTCCTGTGTGTATTGAACGGCTGTCAGTTGCAAGCTTGAAGAAAGGATCCAGATTTGTTTTAAACAGTTTGGCATTATTGGAGATATATTGCGATAATAATAACCGTGGTTGTCGTGAAGTTGTTGAGCTTGGCAATCTACAAACTCACTTGAGCAAATGTGATTTTTCACTGGTCAAGTGTTCAAATGAAGGATGTGATGAGCATATTAAACGAAGGGATAAGATATACCACGAACGTATAAGTTGTAATTTTAAAATGATTCGGTGTGATAATTGCTTTCAGTTGATGAATCAGTTGTTTTGGTATCGTGTTGTAATTCTTAGTATCCTGTTTTTCTGGCTTGGTTATTATCTGTTTGGATGTGTCTTACAATATGTATAACTAACTAAAATATTCACAATAAAAATTAAAATATTCCAATTAGAATTCTGTTGCTTGAACAACTCAGGATGGAACTATCGATTCTATATGTTCGTTTGTTCGTTCGTTCGTTCGTTCGTTCGTTCGTTCGTTCGTTCGTTCGTTCGTTCGTTCGTTCGTTCGTTCGTTCGTTCGTTCGTTCGTTCGTTCGTTCGTTCGTTCGTTCGTTCGTTCGTTCGTTCGTTCGTTCGTTCGTTCGTTCGTTCGTTCGTTCGTTCGTTCGTTCGTTCGTTCGTTCGTTCGTTCGTTCGTTCGTTCGTTCGTTCGTTCGTTCGTTCGTTCGTTCGTTCGTTCGCTCGTTCGTTCGTTCGTTCGTTATTCCACGTGGTTATTCACACAGACTCAGTTGTCTTACTAGCCACAACCATGCTTTGCCATTGTTAGATCATGAAACATTTTCTCACATCTAATTTAGCCACGGCAGCAATATGATCGCGTCTCTTATCAGTCTTATGAGTACCCCGTAGATACTTTAAATATCTTTGAAAGAATCTGGTAGCTAATCTATGATAATTCGTGCAGATCTATTGAATGGGAGGCAAGACATTTCTCATTCACAATGAGTAACCAGGAAGCGTGTTGACGTAAGTTAAGATGAGGAAATCCTGGCGGTGGTTAGAGAAACAACTTTAAGTCCAAGGTTAACTCAAGCACGTCATTAAACATTAAAACCTGGCTAGGTTAATGATGTCGTGGTTGTTTGTCGGTTGTAAAAGAACTAAAAATAACAACTATACTCAGTCTCCTACTGCTTCCTCGGAAGGACAAATAGAATCGATAAGTCACGAAATGAAAAAGCCGTTTGATTTGTTTAAAGATCAGTGAAGAAATTCTCAGTAATGACTGTATTGATTGAATTTTTCCTTAAACAGTTATTATATTGATTTTATATATATACTCTGGAGTGTATCGGATGCTGGAACAACATGTTGTTGTTTGTTGTAAATTATCTCTTGCATCGATGCTATTTTTATACGAGTAGAGTGCTGCGTAGGCAGTGTGTTACTATATATGTATAGAAAATCTTAAAGAAGCTGATGAGCTGAACTGCTGAGATTATAGAGAACTAAATGCTGACGTTTTTAGTCAAAGTCCTTTGTCAGAGTAAATCATGGAGTAATATGAAAGTGTGTGTAGGCAGTGTGTTACGGCTGAGATTATAGAGGACGAGCTGACGTTTTTTTCTGATAGTCAAAGGTCTTTGTCAGAGTAAATCATGGAGTAATTATGTACGTACGTAGTGAAACTAATTCTTGAGAGTGGCATTTGGTGTCACAGAACGAAATCTTGACGTTTTAAGCCAAAGTCCTCAATTTTTTCTTTTTAAGACTCACAATCAGCGGTGAAACGGATATAATGAAATTGGAAACGATCGGACTAATAATTACACGACATTAATATTAATTGTTCTAATTCTTCTAAACTATTCTAATATCTTCGATAATTGTTATTTAGAAGTTTCGAGATGCACGCTTACTTTTACGTTTTTCAATTTCGACTGCTCGATAGCCATAATTGACGTTAATGCTTCCGTGATCTAAGTTACTGACTTGCTTTGTAAAGAAATAATCAAAATAGAAAAGAAATAATGATGACATTGCAAGAACTGACATCATATATTCTAATAGGGTACTTGATATGATACGAGTCGTCAGTCGTGAAGAGCAGTATGTCAACACTTGCTAATCATTTGTTGAAATGTTCATGAATTGCAGAACTGTTAATCTCATTAACGTTTTTTCCCCATACTGTTGATTGGTGAGGAAAAACTTGTGGTACATGGACGGACCTACATGTTAACCAGAATAAAACACCAATGTCCTATTTAAAATCAAGCTAGAGAACCAGCTATTTTAAAGTCGAAGGCTACCAATCAAATATATCATCTCGCATTTTAAATTACATTTCAAGATGAGCAGAAAAGTGGAACCATAGTGGGGCGGCTATCATATCCAAACCAGACCACCTCTAATGCCACCCACTTTATAATTTAGGAATGAAAATAGCTTGTAGCTGTAGCTAGGAAACATAGTCTTTGTTCTGGGTATTTCGATCATAATATGAGAGTGTTTTTGTCAACAAAACTCTCGTTACATTCTCAGTTTTAACAACAGAATAGGACAACATATAGAATAGCATATTATGTTTTCTAATACAACCAGATCAAGTTATCAGAATCTATATTCAGGGACTGCGGTATATAACTCTTACATATTATATGTGGAATGCAAATATTTGGATATATATTAAAATATGTTAGGACTGAAATGAGAGTACGTTGTAGTTATGTTTTTTATTTGATTAATCAGTTGGCAAATGCAATGATCGCTAGAAATTAATGTTTGTTGATGACTGGTGTGAGATGGCACTGAGGTCTTTAATTATAATTCAGAAACATTTTGAGTTCTAAATGTTTGCTGTTCTGCGGTGTGACTTATCAGAAAGGAAGTTTCAATATAATATCAGTAGTTGTTTCTTAACTGATCACAACCAGTATAATGCATAACATTACTCTCTGGCTATAACCAGTGCAGCGCATGGAGAATCGAGTGTGATATATAGCAGGCTGCTGTGTGTTGATCTACGTTGCCAAGGTGATATATACTGTATACCTACTGAAATAAAAGCTGTGAAAACATTGAGAACGCAGACTGACAGCAGGCAGCAACACCATTTTGATTTTATTCTAACCGCAGTCAACAGTAAAGATACTGCCTGACATATATGGCCTCCCAGAGCATGCCTTGAATAGTTGAACTAGCATGATATTTTTAAATAGTTCGTGCGTAAAGAAAAAAAAACGCTTTTGGATATGAATAACTATATATATTATTCTCTTCTATTCAAGTCTGCTAGCTTCGTTTTACTATTTTGGTGGGATATTAAATGTCGTGAAACGTATTTTCAAGGTGAAATATTCCAAAAATCATATGAATGATTGATGTCAGTTTTTTCTTTCAACTTCGTTGATCGATAAGAGCAAGCTAAGTAATCTAATAGATTGTTATTTAAAATATTACAATGATGACCTTCGCGAACGCTCTCTCGAGTTACACTCCGTGTTTGGTTTGAGTGACACAAGAAACTGTTCAATAACGCACGGTTCTTTATTCCTAGGGACTGGTGATGCTGGTAGATTTCTCTCAGCCACAATAGCAATGTTTAAGACAAGTTCACTTTCAGGTTTGTAACTGCTAATTAATTCTATCAAGTTTTTCTGATGATCAGTCCTGACTCCCAGTGTCTGGATCTGCCCCAGTGAAGAATACGTTGGTTTTTCACCGATTTTTTCTTCGATAAATAATCTGGCAGCATTTGGGTTGGCGAAGATCAACATTACACACCCCCGTCCTTTGTCATAATATCCGGAGGAAGCGAGAGAAGAGAGAAGAGCTCTTACATTGTCATCATTTTGACAGATCTCTGAGATTGTTTTTACGTAACTCTTCATGCGACCATAATGACAGACTACCTTGTGTTGGGACCAGTGCTCCACACGACATTTAGTTGAACAATAATGAGTGAAACAAGCTGGACAAGCTTTGAAATTAATCGCTATCATACCCAAAAGTTCTTCTGTTTTCTGACATTCAGGATTTTCACACGTAAACATTTTTTTCTCCATCATTCGCGGAGGTTTTGGTGGTCCTCTTTCAGTTGTTTTCCCCGACAGTGGCGAAAGCACTCGTCTTAATAACGGTGGCGAGATTGCAGATGTTCCGTTGTAAAGCGATCCTTCAAGTGAATGGCGTCGTGGAAGCGAGAATGCTGTGTTGTCATAGGCAGGCAACTCATTAGCACTACTGTCTGACCACGTTGAGCCTTCTAAACATAATCCGCCATTCTTTGTGGACTTTTTCTTCGTCTTACTCCCGAAAGTCAAATTCCTTTTCACCTTGGCTTTCATTCTTCTGTTCTGAAATGCAAAATAAAAAGGCATCTTTCCTAAATTCGCCACGATTCCTTCTGCAATTCGTGTACTAATCGTGTGGAAAGTTATTATTCTCAATATTCCTGACAGCCAGCAAGGTTTATGTAGAGCTCTGATGAACTAGAATAACTAATGGCGCGGCTTGCGCTCATTAAACGCGCATATATAGCGAAATTAAATTACCTCTTTTGTGATTGGCTAACATAAATAGAAAATCGATTATTCGCCATCATTGACCAATCACCGTTGAGATGTTAATCTATCATTAATGAACATGAGTCGTCTTCAGACAATCTGTGGTATGGTTTGTATTCCGTGTCAGATATTGAGTAACGTTTTATTTACACCTGTCGTAAACGAATTTGACGTCAGACAAATGGGTGCGCCATGTTGGGTGCGCCATGCTCTAAGGGAAGTACTTAAAACACAGAGACTTAATATTGATTGTGTGTTGTGATGACAGTTCTAAGAAGAAGAAGAAGAAGAAAACTTTGTTACATTGAAGGTCACCTTGTAGAACTCAAAGTAGAAATAACTCAAGTTAACTTTATCAACAAATTTAAATTTCTACCAGAAGATTAGAGATCATGCTAAGTGAAAAGTAAATTATTTGTCGACTGAAGGAGCTCAAAATATAAATTATTCAAGTTCAAATGAAATGTTTAAGAAACTTCACGAACATGATATCGAATTTGCATTAAGTTTGTAGTTGAAGAACAGAGTCATCAATGCAACAATCTAACACATGATGTGATGTTATAGTAAAATATGTTTAGACTGAACGGAACTCAGAATATAAATGACTGTAACTTAAAGTACGATACTTTATGAACAAATTTACATTAATTAGATGTATTGTGAAAGATCAGAGTAAAGTTCTTAATGAAAGTCAACCAGTATGATGTTTGACACAATGATGAAAGAAAGTCAAATATTTGTCCATTTACTGTAAGGAGGCCAAAATATAAATGATTGAAGATATAGTTGAGTTGAACTCCCTGAACGACATTGTATTAATTAAGTTTGCAATTGGAGAGGAGCGGTACATGTAAATTAATTATTAAAAACTATGTCTGATACAAATGGTATGCCGAACAGTAAAATATTTATCAATGAAGAAGTCTTATAAATTTGAAAGTATTTCTTGGGTGAACTGAAGTTTTTAACCCCGTACTATACTCCCCAGGGAAAATCTTCGTTTGTTATGCTCTGTCAGTTCTAAATTCATGTGTGATCTTTCTTTCCTTCCCACGCTTTATAGAATCTTTTCATTCCCCACTTCCATCGTTGCATGCGGTTAATTCAAACTTAAACATCTTTTATCATTATTAAGACTATAGAGGATTGTTTAAATAACTAATTTGAGGACAAAGAAACGAAGAAAGAAATGATTTAAAGTTGCTTGAAGATTGTTGGCAAGTTAAAATGATTGTGATTGAGCCATTGAGAAACCGAGCAGGCTATTATTTCAGAACGTCAATGGGCAATGACATGCACGTCAACATTCCAACAAATTGACAGTGTTGTCAATGTTAGGTAAAGATATCGACAGAGTACAAGTGCGAACAATAAATACAAAACCACGTCATGTATCCAGAAATTAGAAACATTTTATTGAAGAGTGTCCATTCTATCTCTAATTAATGATTTCAGGGATCATTCTAATTAGCGTCCACTCTCATTAGCCTACACTCACTCTAATGAACGTCCACTCTAATTAGCGTTCACTCACTCTAATGAACCTTAACTCACTCTACTTAGCATTCACTCAATCTAAATAACGTTCACTCACTCTAATTAGCGTTCTCACTCTAATGAACATTCACTCGCTCTAATTAGCTAGCGTTCACTCACTTTAATAATTAGCGTTCGCTCACTCTAATGAACGTTCATTCACTCTCATTAGCGTCCACTCACTCTAATTACCGTTCACTCCCTCTACTTAGCGTTCGCTCACTCTCCACTTAGCGTTCGCTCACTCTCCACTTAGCGTTCGCTCACTCTCCACTTAGCGTTCACTCACTCTAATTAGCGTTCATTCACTCCAATTAGCGTTCGCTCACTATAATGAACGTTCACTCAATCTAATTAGCGTTCACTCACTCTAATTAGCGTTCTCTCACTCAAATGAACCGACGTTCGCTCACTCTATACTTTGCGTTCACTCACTCTAAGTAGCGTTCGCACATTCTACTTAGCGTTCGCTCACTCCCTACTCCCTACTTAGCGTTCGCTCTCTCTACATAGCGTTCGCTCACACTCTACTTAGCGTTCGCTCTCTTTACTTAGCGTTCGCTCTCTCTACTTAGCGTTCGCACACTCTACTTAGCGTTCGCTCACTCTACTTAGCGTTCACTCACTCTACTTAGCGTTCGCTCTCTCTACTTAGCGTTCCCTCTCTCTACTTAGCGTTCTGCCCACTCTACTTAGCGTTCGCTCACTCTCTACTTAGCGTTCACTCACTCTCTACTTAGCGTTCACTCACTCTACTTAGCGTTCACTCACTCTACGTAGCGTTCACTCGCTCTACTTAGCGTTCACTCACTCTACTTAGCCTTCACTCACTCTACTTAGCGTTCACTCACTCTACTTAGCGTTCGCTCACTCTACTTAGCGTTCTCTCACTCTACTTAGCGTTCGCTCACTCTACTTAGCGTTCACTCACTCTACTTAGCGTTCGCTCACTCTACTTAGCGTTCGCTCACTCTGCTTAGCGTTCGCTCACTCTACTTAGCGTTCGCTCAATCTAATTAGCGTTCATTCACTCTAAGTGATCATCACTCACTCAAATGAACGTTCACTCTAATTAGCATCACTTAGTCTAATAAACGTACGAAGGTTTCGTAGTTGTATTAACTGGTTTTATTTGCGATATTTGTTGTCGAAGGCGGGTAATAATATTTATTTTTCTTTTTTGAAATCTATTAAATGTACATGTGACAAAAGTACTGTTATGTCATATCGAATAAAAACTAGAAATTTGGAAAATATATCTTTCATTTACAGTGTGCAACTGGTATTGTGACTTTTAGAAATAAAAGTATAGTTTGTTTTTCTTAAGTATAGCTTGTCTTTCTTGCTGTACGATGTATTAATTAAAATACAAAGTTCAATAATATTAATATAACTAAATATTGACAGCGTGGTATAATATCATTCTGGTGAAGAATTGTTAACAATATTCTTGGTTCAATGGATAAGTTTGTTCTGGGGCAATTATACACTTATAAGTAAAACCACTGCGTTGTCCAAACACTGTCATTGGTTCAAATGAAATGTCATGCTCTACATACATACACAGTTTCTTGTAACATTCTTCATGGTCTTCCTTTAATCTGATGTTGTACTGGCGAAGATTCTTTGATAAGTTTCTGCAGTAATGTCTTCTTGCTTCTGTCTCGTTCACGAACTCGTGCCTTGAACATTTTGGTAAAGCAAATAACCTGGTCTCCACTTTGCCATATTCTTTGGGCTGACGAGCCACAATCTTCTCATTCAAAGCCATCTTGATGCAATGTAGTACAGTGTTGAGCTTGTATCGAGGTGCCGGTGTGATGGGAATATCTTGAACTGCAACCACTGCAATATTAAAGACAAATTCTTCATTTGGTTCATAATCCCTGACAGCTTGCATGAGCGCAACACGATGTTTCGAGATAATACCTTCACGATTCAGATCTGCCAGTGAAGAAAATGTCGGTTTTCTCCCAGAGAAAGCATCGTGACCTTTCGTAATGAACTCACGTGCTAGTTCAGGACTGTTAAATGTCGCCATGACAACACCACGCCCCTTTTTCTTGTAACCATCTCTGGCCAGTTGAGAGAGGTACATACTTAAGTCCTGGCGTCTCAGGCACAGACGAATAATGCTTTTCACATAAGTATTAACGCGACCAAAATAACAGACCTGTTTATGAGATGGCCAGTGGAGCTTACGGCATTGGCTGGAGCAATAGTAAGTAAAACAGGCTGGACAGGATTTATAACTTGTTTTCTCCGCACCAAGTAGTATATCTTGCCTGCGACATAATGGATTCTCACAGGTGTAGACCTCTGGTTGAAAAGTACTGCTTGGGGGAGGCATAGGATCGAAATCACAGTTGAAGGAGAACACTGAAGACTGATCACTAGAGATGCTTGTAGGTGAATGACTTCTCTCAGAAGCATGGTAGTCATCATAGTTTTCAACTTCTTCAAATGGATTGAACTCCATACTCTTCTTTGATCCACGACAGATGACTTCATCAAACATGGCAGTTTCTCTGGCTGGCTGAGAATATGTTGGGCTAATGGTTCTTCTCGTCATACCCTGACCTTGCCACTGTTGTTGCTGCCTAGGACTTCTTCTTTCAATCTCCTGATCATCTTCACACAGATGGCCAAACCTTGATAAAAATAACAATAATCGTTATCACGATGAATTTAATGAATGACTTTGATGATGATGGTGATGATGATCGTGACAATGACAATGACAATGACAATGACAATGACGTTGGCCTTTGTGGATTTGGGCCTTTGTGGATTATGGCCTTTGTGGAATTTGGCCTTTGTGGATTTTGGCTTTTGTGAATTGTGCTTGGTTTTTGTATCTGCGCAGCAGATATATTGCTATCGTGTTGTGTGTGTGTATGTATGTATGTCTGTATGTATGTGTGTTAGCTGGTTAACCTTTCGTGTTACGCTCACCAATATAGATTGATCTAATATGTACCTAAGTATCCTCAACATCCCTAGTAACCTAGTAATCCCTGGTAACCTAGTAATCCCTGGTAACCTAGTAATCCCTGGTAACCTAGTAATCCCTGGTAACCTAGTAATCCCTGGTAACCTAGTAATCCCTGGTAACCTAGTAATCCCTGGTAACCTAGTAATCCCTGGTAACCTAGTAATCCCTGGTAACCTAGTAATCCCTGGTAACCTAGTAATCCCTGGTAACCTAGTAATCCCTGGTAACCTAGTAATCCCTGGTAACCTAGTAATCCCTGGTAACCTAGTAATCCCTGGTAACCTAGTAATCCCTGGTAACCTAGTAATCCCTGGTAACCTAGTAATCCCTGGTAACCTAGTAATCCCTGGTAACCTAGTAATCCCTGGTAACCTAGTAATCCCTGGTAATCTAGTAATCCCTGGTAACCTAGTAATCCCTGGTAACCTAGTAATCCCTGGTAACCTAGTAATCCCTGGTAACCTAGTAATCCCTGGTAACCTAGTAATCCCTGGTAACCTAGTAATCCCTGGTAACCTAGTAATCCCTGGTAACCTAGTAATCCCTGGTAACCTAGTAATCCCTGGTAACCTAGTAATCCCTGGTAACCTAGTAATCCCTGGTAACCTAGTAATCCCTGGTAACCTAGTAATCCCTGGTAACCTAGTAATCCCTGGTAACCTAGTAATCCCTGGTAACCTAGTAATCCCTGGTAACCTAGTAATCCATGGTAACCTAGTAATCCCTGGTAACCTAGTAATCCCTGGTAACCTAGTAATCCCTGGTAACCTAGTAATCCCTGGTAACCTAGTAATCCCTGGTAACCTAGTAATCCCTGGTAACCTAGTAATCCCTGGTAACCTAGTAATCCCTGGTAACCTAGTAATCCCTGGTAACCTAGTAATCCCTGGTAACCTAGTAATCCCTGGTAACCTAGTAATCCCTGGTAACCTAGTAATCCCTGGTAACCTAGTAATCCCTGGTAACCTAGTAATCCCTGGTAACCTAGTAATCCCTGGTAACCTAGTAATCCCTGGTAACCTAGTAATCCCTGGTAACCTAGTAATCCCTGGTAACCTAGTAATCCCTGGTAACCTAGTAATCCCTGGTAACCTAGTAATCCCTGGTAACCTAGTAATCCCTGGTAACCTAGTAATCCCTGGTAACCTAGTAATCCCTGGTAACCTAGTAATCCCTGGTAACCTAGTAATCCCTGGTAACCTAGTAATCCCTGGTAACCTAGTAATCCCTGGTAACCTAGTAATCCCTGGTAACCTAGTAATCCCTGGTAACCTAGTAATCCCTGGTAACCTAGTAATCCCTGGTAACCTAGTAATCCCTGGTAACCTAGTAATCCCTGGTAACCTAGTAATCCCTGGTAACCTAGTAATCCCTGGTAACCTAGTAATCCCTGGTAACCTAGTAATCCCTGGTAACCTAGTAATCCCTGGTAACCTAGTAATCCCTGGTAACCTAGTAATCCCTGGTAACCTAGTAATCCCTGGTAACCTAGTAATCCCTGGTAACCTAGTAATCCCTGGTAACCTAGTAATCCCTGGTAACCTAGTAATCCCTGGTAACCTAGTAATCCCTGGTAACCTAGTAATCCCTGGTAACCTAGTAATCCCTGGTAACCTAGTAATCCCTGGTAACCTAGTAATCCCTGGTAACCTAGTAATCCCTGGTAACCTAGTAATCCCTGGTAACCTAGTAATCCCTGGTAACCTAGTAATCCCTGGTAACCTAGTAATCCCTGGTAACCTAGTAATCCCTGGTAACCTAGTAATCCCTGGTAACCTAGTAATCCCTGGTAACCTAGTAATCCCTGGTAACCTAGTAATCCCTGGTAACCTAGTAATCCCTGGTAACCTAGTAATCCCTGGTAATCTAGTAAGCCCTGGTAACCTAGTAAGCCCTGGTAACCTAGTAAGCCCTGGTAACCTAGTAAGCCCTGGTAACCTAGTAAGCCCTGGTAACCTAGTAACCCCTAGTAATCTAGTAACCCCTAGTAATCTAGTAATCCCTAGTAATCTAGTAACCCTTGGTAATCTAGTAATCCCTAGTAATCTAGTAACTCCTAGTAATCTAGTAACCCCTCGTAATCTAGTAACCCCTGGTAATCTAGTAATCCCTAGTAATCTAGTAACCCCTAGTAATCTAGTAACCCCTAGTAATCTAGTAACCCCTAGTAATCTAGTAACCCCTGGTAATCTAGTAACCCCTAGTAATCTAGTAACCCCATATGTATTAACATATTCAAAGGTTAAACAATGTTATCCACTTAATTCATGTCTGTTGAGGTTAAAGCCCGTTTGTTTGTTGTTTTTTTGTGGGTTTTTTTTAAAAGAATTATTCCTTAATTAAGAAGTTAGAATAATCCATAAGAAGTTAAAAAATTATATTGCAAATTATTTGTTTTGACTTTTCGCCAACTACAACGTACAATATTTGTTTTCCATTCCTCTTATTTGTTAAAGAAATTAATATCATATTGTGTTTATTCATCACACGTTTATATTCACTAATTGTTATAACTTTTATAAGTCGATATAATGCTTTCAAAGGTTTTTATTATTAATTTGTGTTGTTGTTTATAGTTCGTTATCTATTGCTGGGTTTTATAAATAGGAAAACCCAAACATAATATTCATGTTGTTATGCAATAAAAGTGCTTTTCTAACTCTTGAATGGAGTAATTATGAAGTGTTTCTCTGACACAATGTGATGATGATCAAGCTAACACCAAAAAAGAATGATAGAAATAAGCTAAATTCCTTACTTAAGATTAGCAAAAAATATTATTATCAGAGTATTTTGCAAAAAATCAGTCAAATACAAAATCAATATGGAAAGGTATTTATAGAGATTTAGTGAATTGTAAATCTAAATATCTCATACCCCTACTACGATAGAGAAAAATAATAAGGTTAATACAAGAATAATAAAGGTTATTACAAATGGGCAGGGTATGTGCACACGGTAACGTTTCCGAGCGTTTTTGTATTGTTTCAAGTAATGAACTGATTGTTCTCGATTCCCTTGAGAACAGTAAACAATACGAAAACGCTCGGAAACGTTACCGTGTCCACATAGCCTAAAGGGTAGTTTCCACTCAGGAAAATCTTCCACAGGATAGGAACGGACAGGAAAGTTTCCTTTGTGTGAAAGTCATTAGTTCCAACCGAGAGCTCACAAGACAAAGAAAACTTTCCTGTCCGTTCCGGTCCTGAGGAAAATTTTCCTGAGTGGAAACTACCCTTAAAGGCCCATTTCCACTCAGGAAAATATTCTTTGGACAGAAAATTTTTCTTTGTCATGTGAGCTCTAGGGTGAAACTAATGAACTTAAGACAAAGAAAAATTTTCTGTCCAACAAAAACTCTCCTGAGTGGAAATGAGCCTTAAGAGACGACTTTACTTGAAATTTTCCGAACCGAAACAGGAATACTAAAAGGCCCAGTAGCTTTTCCTGATTTTAAGTACCGATAACAGCTTCAATCTCATGAGTTAGTTGGGATTGATGAGGCTGGATTCTTTCCAACATTAGCAAAAAAACTCATATTAAACTCATTAGCAATAGGGGACATCATAGGAAGAATTTAAAACTTGCGGCATGCTCCCCCGGAAAATTTTGAAATTTGGGTGTTTGAAATGAAATTCCTGCGTTCTGACAACAGCTTTTAGCAAAATTGTAAGTTTAAAAACAGAAAAACAATGATACAATATTTATAATCTAACGTGTACATGTAGTTGCACGCAGTCTTGTTATTTTCAATACACGGATTAATATTATAAAATACTATTTAATATAAAATAAATGTGCTGCATAGGCAACGTTGAATTGGAAAAAAAATTCCAAATACTAAAGGTTTTATGAAATGAATTGAACTGTACGTTTCTCTCATAAAAGGCCTTAGCTCGAAACGCTACAGAACTGCAATATTCCTAAACTAAATTCTATTCCAAATCTATATTGCACTTCAAGTTTTATGCTGCAGTGGCCAACTCAGCTGGCCAACCAGCTAAGTATATACCAAATATTTGGGTCCATCCGTCAGTCACAAATTGTTGGGACCCACAAGGTAAACGGATCATTGGTGGCCACGCCGCCCCTGGCAAAAGTCATTCCTGTTTACAAAAAAGATTCTCCATTGTCTCTCTCTAATTATCTCTCTCTAATTATCGTCCTATTTCTCTACTTTCAATATTCAACAAGACTATAATTGAGAAACTGATGTATAACAGGCCTATCTCTTATTTTAATAAATTAATTTATCTGTTGTCTATGATCAGCAATTTGGATTTAGACCTAAACATTCAACACTTCACCTACCGCTTTTATTAACTGAAAAGATCTATTGATAAATTTATTCGATCTTGCGACATCTTTGTAGATTTGTGTAAAGCATTTGACACAGTTGATCATATTTTTTTTGGCTAAATTAGATTATTATGGAGTAAGAGGTATTGCTTATGAATGGTTTTCCTCTTTAATTTAGAAAATAATAAACAGTTTGAATCGATATTTAATACTAATTCGGACTATGAACTAATTACTCACGGGGTGCCACAGGCACAGGGCTCTGTTCTTGGCCCCCTTTTTTTCTTATTTATATTAATGGTTTTCATAAATGCTCTGATGTTTTTAAATTTAATTTATTTACTAGCTATCGCTGAACCTTGATAAAACTAATTATCAAATTAAATTGCAAATCTCTAGCAGAGCTCTTAAACAGGATTTTTACATTAAATATCTATAGGATTATTGGTTTAATCATTGATTGTCATTTAAATTGAAGAAAACATATAAACGAATTAGCTAAAAAAAATGTCTAAGGGTATATTGGTATCCTCTCCAAATACGACATTTGATTACTAGGGATTACTAGGAGTTTTCATTACTAGATTACTAGAGGTTACTAGATTACTAGGGGTTACTAGATTACTAGGGGTTACTAGATTACCAGGGGGTTACTAGATTACTAGGGGTTACTAGATTACCAGGGGTTACTAGATTACTAGGGGTTACTAGATTACTAGGGATTACTAGATTACTAGGGGTTACTAGATTACTAGGGGTTACTAGGTTACCAGGGCTTACTAGGTTACCAGGGCTTACTAGGTTACCAGGGCTTACTAGGTTACCAGGGCTTACTAGGTTACCAGGGATTACTAGGTTACCAGGGATTACTAGGTTACCAGGGATTACTAGGTTACCAGGGATTACTAGGTTACCAGGGATTACTAGATTACCAGGGATTACTAGGTTACCAGGGATTACTAGGTTACCAGGGATTACTAGGTTACCAGGGATTACTAGGTTACCAGGGATTACTAGGTTACCAGGGATTACTAGGTTACCAGGGATTACTAGGTTACCAGGGATTACTAGGTTACCAGGGATTACTAGGTTACCAGGGATTACTAGGTTACCAGGGATTACTAGGTTACCAGGGATTACTAGGTTACCAGGGATTACTAGGTTACCAGGGATTACTAGGTTACCAGGGATTACTAGGTTACCAGGGATTACTAGGTTACCAGGGATTACTAGGTTACCAGGGATTACTAGGTTACCAGGGATTACTAGGTTACCAGGGATTACTAGGTTACCAGGGATTACTAGGTTACCAGGGATTACTAGGTTACCAGGGATTACTAGGTTACCAGGGATTACTAGGTTACCAGGGATTACTAGGTTACCAGGGATTACTAGGTTACCAGGGATTACTAGGTTACCAGGGATTACTAGGTTACCAGGGATTACTAGGTTACCAGGGATTACTAGGTTACCAGGGATTACTAGGTTACCAGGGATTACTAGGTTACCAGGGATTACTAGGTTACCAGGGATTACTAGGTTACCAGGGATTACTAGGTTACCAGGGATTACTAGGTTACCAGGGATTACTAGGTTACCAGGGATTACTAGGTTACCAGGGATTACTAGGTTACCAGGGATTACTAGGTTACCAGGGATTACTAGGTTACCAGGGATTACTAGGTTACCAGGGATTACTAGGTTACCAGGGATTACTAGGTTACCAGGGATTACTAGGTTACCAGGGATTACTAGGTTACCAGGGATTACTAGGTTACCAGGGATTACTAGGTTACCAGGGATTACTAGGTTACCAGGGCTTACTAGGTTACCAGGGCTTACTAGGTTACCAGGGCTTACTAGGTTACCAGGGATTACTAGGTTACCAGGGATTACTAGGTTACCAGGGATTACTAGGTTACCAGGGATTACTAGGTTACCAGGGATTACTAGGTTACCAGGGATTACTAGGTTACCAGGGATTACTAGGTTACCAGGGATTACTAGGTTACCAGGGATTACTAGGTTACCAGGGATTACTAGGTTACCAGGGATTACTAGGTTACCAGGGATTACTAGGTTACCAGGGATTACTAGGTTACCAGGGATTACTAGGTTACCAGGGATTACTAGGTTACCAGGGATTACTAGGTTACCAGGGATTACTAGGTTACCAGGGATTACTAGGTTACCAGGGATTACTAGGTTACCAGGGATTACTAGGTTACCAAAGATTACTAGGTTACCAGGGATTACTAGGTTACCAGGGATTACTAGGTTACCAGGGATTACTAGGTTACCAGGGATTGCTAGGTTACCAGGAATTGCTAGATTAGGGGTGGACCATTAGAAATCAAGGGAGGGGGGGTGACAATTACAAAAAAAAAATTCGCGCAAGGAAAATGATAAAGAAAAAAAAATCGTGCAAACGATCAACAACAAAAAAAAATATTCGTGCAAGCAAAGTGCACCATGTAATTTATCATATGATAAAAAGGAAAAGCTCACTGATTAAACAGTCAAATATACTATTTAGAAACTTCAGGCAGTTTCAAACACTACAAACTATCTATTATTCATTGTTATATAAAATTTCCTTATTTCATTTATATTAATTATCTCAAATAAAAAATAAAAATTTTAAAATAAAAATTAAGGAGGATGCAAAATAAATTCGAAATAGCGAAACTCGAAAAATAATTGATTTATTAATTTCGGCCAATTAATAATAATAATCCATCCTGACTGACGGATAGCATACTCACAAATCATAATGAAAGAATTAATGAAAGGGCCTAACGAAAGAGGTAGAGAAGACTCTGAATATGCCATTTCCGACGATCTAGAGACTCCAAATTTTCAAAATTTTTACGCTCGGCGCCAACCATGGTGGCGCCTCGTGGGAGTTGGCCCCCCCTAAGTTTATCAAGCTTCCTATGCCCCTGTGTGCAACTTTTTATTGAGTGGTTCAATTTTATAAACCCTCCAAACCCTCCAGAGAAACACTTTTGAACACTGACATTTATCATCATCGTCTTTTTAATAGCGTGCAAGCCGCTATTCACCACTTTAATATGATCGCTAGTTATACTTGTATTTGTAGCACTGTTTTTATAAAGTGCCACGAGGTCAGTTTTGGACTGGCATCCTTTCGCGTATCGCTTAAATAACCCTATAAAAAAAAAATTCCTGCAGAGCTTGCACACTGAAATAAAAAATCCTGCAGGGAATTTGAGCTGAAAAAAAAATTCATGCACACATATTTTTCACACCCCCCTCCCTTGATTTCTAATGGTCCACCCCTTACTAGGGATTACTAGATTACTAGGGATTACTAGATTACTAGGGATGTTGAGGATACTTAGGTACATATTAGATCAATAAATCTATATTGGTGAGCGTAACACGAAAGGTTAACCTGTTAGCTTTTTTGGGTAACCGCTGACCTGTAGTGTGTGCTGTGCTGTAACAATATTTCGTCCGCCATATCACGAAGTCCGTCGAAGCGACAAAGTTTTGGATTAAAATACTACGATTTTCAGGGTTCTATGCTATACGATTTTTTCAAATTCACATATCTTGTACATAATTTAACGTTCTATCTAACTGTACGAATTTCGTGAATGGTACAAACCTACAGACGATTCGGGAATACTTTAAAATGATTGCGTCTGACCGTACGCCAGTGATAGCATAATAATGCAATTTGATATTTGCGCTCATCTCAGTTCAAATAGATTTTTCTCCGTTGCTATTCTATACGATTTGTTCTAATTCACATACGTTGTACAGAATTTTACGCTCTATCTAACCGTGCAAGTTTCCCAAATGGCACAAATCTACAAACGATTTAGGGATTTACTTTAAATATGACGTGGTTTGACCGTATGTCAAGTAAATAGCGTAATAATGCAATTTGATATTTGATATTTGCGCTCACGTCAGTTCAAATAGCCTTTTCTCTGTTGCTATTCTGTACCATGTGTTCTAATACACATATGTTGTACAGAATTTAACGCTCTATGTAACTGTTGAAGTTTCGTGAATGGCACAAACCTACAGACGATTCAGGGGTATACTTTAAAAACGCGGTATCCGCGGGCGGCTCAACTGCAATGAAGATATATCCCAATACGGCTGTTAGCCGTTAAATTCTATATTTCCGACAAAGTTTTTGACTAAAACACTATGATTTTTCGGGGTTCTATTCTATACGATTTTTTCTAATTCATATGTGTTGCAGAGTATTTAAGGCTCTATCTATCTGTAGTTTCGTGAATGGCACAAACCTACAGACGATTCAGGGATACTTTAAATAAGATTGCGTTTGACCCGATAATTGACATTTGATATTTGGCGCTCATCTCAGTTCAAATAGATTTTTATATTCTACGATTTTTTTTAATTCACATTTGTTGTACAGAATTAACGCTCTATCTAACGGTATAAGTTTCCAAAATGGCACAAACCTACAGGCGATTCAGGGGTATACTTTAGACCCGCGGTGTCCGGCTCAACAGCTGTATTGGGATATATCTTCAGTTAGCCATTAAATTCTATATTTCCGACAAAGCTCTGCACTAAAACATTTCGCAGATAGGGGATATTGCTGATAAAACTGGTAAGTAATTTGAATGTGACTTATAGTAAACTTTTGACTGCGATCTACCACAGTTTTTGTGAGTCATGATAAATTATTTTGGTCAGAGAATTGAACGTGTACTTTCTCTGTCTTTAATTATCTTATAAGATCTCGATAAAATCTTATAAGATCTACGTGTAAAAATCTTATTAGATTTTTCTTAAGATCTTACAAGATTTTCCAAGATCGCACAAGATCTTACAAGATCTTGACAAGTGATTCTCACAGTTGTGGGTATGGCGCAGATACATGTACGCATAGCGGACCTTTTGTTGTGTTATATTATTGATAAAGATTTGGATGGTGACAAATAAAGATGACGATGATGACAATAATAAGATGAGGTTGACAATGATAGTGCCATTCAAGATGATACTAGTAATAGATCATAGTCAATCGAAATATGGTCTGGAAACTCAGCTAAAGTCTTTGGTCTATCTTTTTGTTCGCCATTATGCATTTTTGTGCACGGTGCACTGAACACATTGTATTTTAGTATAATGAACGAATTGTCCAATAGCAACGTTTCAGTTCAATAACTCAACCGTGTTATTTAAATATTAATAAACTTAAACAAAGGATGTGCACGGTGTAAGGTACGGTTCAACATAAAATCACAGCTCATTATAGGCGCTTTGAAGTTTGCCGAGTTTCCAGACCATATCTCGATTGACTATGAATAGATGTACATGTAGTAACAATGATGATATTTGTAAGTAATTATAATTATAATATTAGTAAATAATAATAACAATAATGCAATGAACTTTATATCACCTTGAGAACAACCTTGGATCTTGGACCGAACTTTTAGCCATGCTTTCTTTTCCTTTCATAATATCTGACTGTGGTAAATCATCACTTTCTACACCAAATACTTGCGACATTGTTGTTCTGTTAATGTTAGTCCATCCTCTTGCTCTTGGGCTGTCAGGTTCTGATGATGAAGCTGAATCAATGGAATCATGATGCACTAAAGTACGATGGATTTTTCTTGATTTCGTACGAGGTGAAGGAGTATTGTAAGACATTTCAGAGTCTGCATCACTACTGCAGTCAAAATCATTAATCACTCCACTTTTTACTGTCACTAAATGACCAGTACGATGAGATGGTGTAGCTTTGCTATGTGATGTCTTGCTCATTATATTCTTGTGTTTCCGCTGCAATGCATCCTGGTAGTTTGGTGGTTTTCTTTTGTGCTGTGGCGTCTCTTCTTTTGGCATTTGAAAAGTGTCAGAAAGCTTCATACCAGGCTGTTGATAGCTTGCTGTTGACTGGTGACTATGTGATTGTGATGGAATGATTCCATACCTGGCAATATGTTTTCCTTCCTCATGCATCACTTCTGTTGATGAATTGCTGCTTAAATATGAAGGAGTAGTAATATTTGACAAACTGGAAGGTTGTACTTCAACACCAAACTCAAGCTGTGTTTCTTGAATTTTCTCAGCAGTGAAGCGCTCATTGACAATTTCCTGTGTGCTTGTACTTGCAGACACTTCATTAGAGATAGGGGAGTTTGTGGTCCTTGGTGAACTATGAATAAGTGGCCTGGTGGTACTCACTGGCTTGGTGGTGGTCACTGCATGGTAGATAGGTACCTTGGTCGTACTAGCTGGACTATAAATAGTTGAGCTGGTGGTGCTCAATGGATGGTAAATAGATGGACTGGTGCTACTCACTGGATTTGTAGTACTTATGAGCCTGGTGGTACTTGTTTGACCATTGAAAGTTGAGCTGGTGGTATTCAATGAATGGTAGATAGGTGAAGTAGTGGTAATTACTTGATTTATGGTACTCACTAGTCTGGTGGTACTCACTGGACCATAGATA
Source organism: Corallium rubrum (assembly GCA_964035015.1). Taxonomy (NCBI): domain Eukaryota; kingdom Metazoa; phylum Cnidaria; class Anthozoa; order Scleralcyonacea; family Coralliidae; genus Corallium; species Corallium rubrum. Next base: position 4,419,298 of record OZ036014.1, read on the forward strand.
GTTGAACCGGTGGTATTCAATGAATGGTAGATAGGTGACGTGGTGGTACTATTCACTCGATTTGTGGTACTTACTAGACTGGTGGTATTCAATGAATGGTAGATAGGTGAAGTGGTGGTACTTACTGGATTTATGGTACTCGCTGGTCTGGTGGTACTCACTGGATCATAGATAGTTGAGCTGGTGGCACTCAATGGATGGTAGATAGGTGAAGTGGTGGTACTTCCTGGATTTATGGGACTCGCTGGTCTGGTGGTACTCACTGGACCATAGATAGTTGAGCTGGTGGTATTTAATGGATGGTAGATAGGTGAAGTGGCAGTACTTACTCGATTTATGGTACTCGCTGGTCTGGTGGTACATGTACTCTGCACTGGACCATACATAGTTGAGCTGGGGGTACTTAATGAAGGTGAAGTGATGGTACTTACTGGACTGGTGGGACTGTCATTGGGGGAAAAGTTTCTGCTTTTTCGTTTTATTTTTCCAGTAATAGGAATGTCACCATCTACAACAAAGGAATCTTCTTCAGTATTTTCTGAACCACTACCATCTTGCATTTCAAGAAATTTAACATGAACAATCTTGATCTTTGTAATTCTCTTTGAGCCAACTTTACTCTGAAGAGCAGTAATTTCTGGTGATGAAACAGAAAGGTTTTTTCTTGGTAAACTTTCTGTCAGACTGTCAAGAGAGGTATTACTATTGGTTTTAATTGCAATTTCTTTAAAACTTTCATCACGAAAGCTGTCAAGGATATCTGGCACAGATTTTGAGAGACCACCAATACAGTTTTTGTCATCATCATCTTCTGCAGTACTTCCTACATACTGTAAACCTTCATACGAAGCTAATGCTTGATCAAGGTCTGTCACGGACTTAGATTTATTGTAAGTTCCTTCTGGTTCAATATTATCAATGTCAATTTCATCAATATCGCTAAAACTATCCACATCAGTTCCACTGTGTAATGAACTTTGATTACTTTCCATTGTATCTTCCACGTACATTACTTTCACTGGACTCAATGCAATACTATCCAAACTGGTTTCTTTAAACGTCTTTGTCTCATGACTTTCAAGTGATACCACTTGGGCAGTAATACTGTAAGAACTGGCTTCAATCTTTTCATCTTCATTGAACTCACGAGCATAGATCACTCCGGCTGGCACTTGTTCACTGTTTTCATGTGAATATGCAACAATGACTTCATCATCGGAGTCATCACTCTTCATTTCATCAGTAGTGGGATTATCAATGAGATGTCTGTAGCTTGAGTTTTGTACAACTGATTCAGGACTTATCATGTTAACTTCAAATGATTCAGGGTTGTTGTCGGGTGCAATATCTTCAATTGGTTTGGATTCATCATGTATTAAGTAACCTTCAGTTCGTTCAGATTCTTCTGATGTAAAATCTCCTATTGAGTTGGGTTCATCTTTTGCCAAAACAGCTTGAATTAGTCTTGGTTCTTCTTCTGCCATAAAATTGACATTAGGTTTCAGTTCTTCTGGTAATGTAAAGGTTTCAGATTGTTTGAATTCAACTTCTGTTGCAAAATCTCCAGTTGGTTTGGATTCAACTTCTGTGAAAATATCTTCAACTTGCTTAGGTTCATCCACCATTGAGGAACCTTGAATTGGTTTGAGTTCTTTTGTTGTAAAAGTGTCAATTGAATTGGATTTATATCTTGTCACAACAACTTCTGTTGGTTTGATGTGACCTTCCCATGGAGTAGCTTCTGCCAATGTATATTGATTGATAGTGGGATACTCCTTTTCTCTGTCACCACCATCTTGTTCAGAAATAGTGTTGTTGTATTGGGCTGTTTCATTCTGCACCATTGCATTCACGATGATTTCTTCTGTTTTTCTAAAATTTCCATTCATTATCCTGTCCTCAGTCAGAGCATGTGCAACAATAAAACTTTCACCATTTGTTTGATTGTGTTCAGTACAAATATGATGAGATCTAGGTTGGCAAGCTTCACTGTCCTCCATTTCTACTTCAATTTCCACTGGAATAATTTCAGAATGACTAGCAACCTCACATGTTACAGTTTCACCATTGTCTTGCTTGAAACTAACATTCTCAGTGCTGTTTGAAGTTCCGTGCAGGGTCAAATCCTGTTCATCTGGGTGGCTATACTCGGCAGATTCTAATGGATCTGATTCAAGAAATGCCTCGATGTTTGATCTAATAATTTCTTCTGATTTTATTATTTGTTGGTGTTCATTCTTTGATCCATCAGTTCCTTCATCATCTGAGCACTCCACATCAGAATCATCAGCATCTCGGTCCAATTCTCGATGATGAATATGGTGAACTTTCTCCCAAGATGGGAGTGACTTCCAGCTCTTTGACAACTCCACTTCATCGTAATTCTCATTTTCATCAAACAAGAGTTCAATGTCATCCTCAACTGCAATTTCATATTCATCAACTTCATCAATATCTTCAAGAAATTCATCTTGACTTGGTCCAATCACTTTAAATAAAAAATCACCAGAATTATCAATGAATATATCACTGCTATCTTCAAGACGACTAAACGTGCAAGACTCGTCCTCAAAACACTCTGTCAGTTCTTCAACTTTCCCCATCTCAGTCAAACATCTTTCTGGAACATCACATTTACTTTCCCCATTATAAAAACCTTGAACATTGTCTACCTCTGTTTTTATGACATCTTCACTATATTCAGCCACACCTACATGTACTTGATCGAAATTTCCCTCCAATTTCTCTTCCAGTAAATGCCACTTGTCAGCAATTTCCTGTTTATGTAAATTTCCAGCTTGTGCATTTCCCTGTTTTTCATCAATACTTGCTGTAATAATGAATTTTTCTTTGTCAGTCTCATTCTGCCCTGGAGTAGGAGTTGAAGAACTATCATTGTTTTCTTTTGAATGTGCATTTTTATCTTGTCTCCCATCGTGACAAGATGTATCATCTTTCAATTCATCTTTGAACTGTTTTTCATTCTCAAGACATTCCACAGCTGCCATTGATGTGTAATGTGTAGATAAATTTGACGGTTTAGACTCCAAACACTTTCCCTCCTGGGATCTTGTTGCTAGTTTAGTTATTTCCCTCCTAGTCACAGTAAAACTATGTTCTTCACTTGCAGCAACTTCAGTCATTTTATAAACAGAGCTTGTTGTTGTTGAATTCATGCTATGCATTGCGACGGCTCTGTCGACACTACTAGGGGTGGAAGTTTGTGTATTTTGTAAGCTTGCCATTATTATACTTTCTTCTGAAGTTGAACTAATCTCATCACTACTTGAATTACAACTGTTATCAAGCAAGGCATTTTCAGCTGGCTTATTTCCTTCTTCTGTCGCGGGAGACTTGTCCTTTTTTGCTTCGGTCTTTGTTATTTTTGGAATATTTGTTTGCTCAGCTTGTGGTGCTTGGACATTGATCTTTAGATTATTTACCATAATCTCTTTCTCGAAGCTTGATTCAACATGCTTAGTAAACGTTAATTCGTGTTCCTCCCCTATAAAAACAGTGTCAATGTCAGGAGTGCTATTTAGTTCTTCTTCATAATTCAAAACATTTATAACTGGAATATCTCTATCCAATACTTGACATGTTTTCTCTGAGCTCACTTCCCGTGCATAAACAATCTCTTCTTCTTCAATTGCTTCACTTTTTCCCGTTGCTTCTTCTCCTTCTTCTATAATTCGTGGAAGACTTCCTGGGACAATAAGTTCCATTTCTTCCATTGAACTTCTTCGAAGAGGAAAGCTATCCACCTCTGCCAAGTCCATAATATTATTTCCACTGTAATTTTTCTTCCATTGATTCGTCTCAGCCCAGGAGACATCGTAATGGATACGAACTTCACCATCAATAATTTCGTAGCTTCGCTGCCGGCGAAATGTGCTTCGTTTAACCAAATCATTTTTGGAAATCTCGTTAACAAGCTTTCGTGCAATTTGTTCATCGGGCCCCTTCACGATGTTCTTGCTGTCTTCAACAATCTCTCGCCCACGGTTTAACTTTGTGTAAATCCAAGTCGCAATAATAGCGAGAAACGTCCATAAAAATATCCAAAATGTCAACGATATATCATCAGTTTCCTCGCTGGAACTAGAAGACAGCGACTGGCCTTGTTCACTAGACATAACTCTCTTGTTTACGTATCGTTGAACATGTTCAAGCTTGCGGTTTAAGCTTGAATTGCGGTCACACAGATTTACTGAACTGTTTGACTTTAACTTGCAAAGATTACTTCTTGATTTTCCACAGGTTGACCTGCTCAACGTAATCAAGTTCCTTCGGCAAGAAGAAACTAAAGTATTGTATCGCAATATGCGATTGAACTTAGATATGGCCTTGAGTCGACATACAAACGGCATATCTCTTCGATATTTCACACTGAGAAATTTAATATCCACCAATCACAGTGAAGCTGAGTCCTGAGGGGATTAATATTTTATTAGCTTTTAATTGCAAAATTTACTTCTGTGAAAATGGCAACCTGCACACAGCAGATTTTCTCCTGTATTTCAACAGTATTTTAGTTACTATTTCAACAATAAACTGAGTAGACTTTAGAAGGAAAAAACAAAACAATATTCCCCATAAAATATTTAATTTATTGATGGATATTTCTCACCAGCTTGGCTTTCAGTTCAACCAGACTTTATGGCTCTAAACTTGATCTTGTTAGAGATTTTCTTGATAGAATAAGTGTGTCTGATTGATGTGTAATATAAATTGAAACAAAACTAAAATGTTACTTATGTTGTTTACATACAGGCTCTAAATTCCTAAAAATGCATACAATTATATTTGCTTTACTTAAATGACTTTTTTTCATTAACTGCTTTTACCAATGTGTATTTATATGAATCAAAATGTCATCAGCAGGAATTCTAATCAAATCAAATCTCTGATTCCCCTGTTGTTGTGTAACCAAGTAAACCAACTGATTGTACCAGAAATTTAATCCTGATAAGACCACAGGAAACATTTCACAATAATTTTTATAAGGCTTCATATAATTATGTCCAAATTCTAATTTCCAATAGGAACTATTGAAACATCAAAACACTCACTGCCTTCATTCATGTCATTTAATATCATATTTTTTTTTCACAACAGCTTGCTGACTTTTTACCATTTGAAAAAGATTGTCACAAGAAGTTGGGAAATGCTTAAGAGTTTAACTGCTTGAGCTTAGAGCATGCAACTCTAAATTTTTTAGTGATCTTGAAACTTTCCAATAGGTGAGTTTCAGGGTGTTGCGCGCGCATCATTTTTCAGAAAAAACTGGCAAGCTCCACTCAAAGTAAACATACTGTTTAAAATCAACAAAGTATAGATACAGTTTCTGGATGTTTAACAATATTATTCTGCTGTTGTTGGCTCGCCAGCAACTCTGTTTGCCATTGCTTACTTTGTGGAGAGCCCGCCAAGAGCCCACCAATTCCTTTGCAAAATGATGCGCGTGCAACACCCTGAACCTCACCTATTGCATCATTAATATGCCAAACTGTTTCTTTAATTGAAAGAAAAATAAGCTTTTATTCGATGATCAAAAATTACTTTCTCCTAGTTGTAACAAAATTGAAATTGCCCAAATCCATTGAGAAATAGAGCATGCACAACAGCCAATCAGAAGGCAGAAGCAGCATTATACCAGGTCCTGATGGTATGCTATGGGATGTGGTATTTCATTTTGTAACTGGACCATAAGCACTAGCTATATAGAGAACCATTACAATAAAAATTAATAAGTCTTGGTTTTGAATGTTAGCCAACAAAGCATATTGTTTGACATATATATTATATTACGTACAGCTTCATGTAATAAATATTAATATTTTAAATTATTTCGAGTGTATAGAACAATGTTATAAATAACTGATAAATATGATCTCTATCATCTCTTTTGCTTTGAGAATTGTTCATAAATATAATTTCTCATATTCAAGTATAAAATTTAAATTAAATGTAATATTATTGCTGTCCATAGTCTACTTCCAATCTTGATGTAGCATCAGATATTAACTTTGTCTTCCATTCTGGGTAGTCACATGACATTATTTCACAATAATTTGACACAATTTGTTTCAATGTCTTGCTGTGTTCTTGAGGAATCTGACCAGAAATATTTCACAAATGATGACCTGGGTTTAACTTCACATATCTTGATAGTATTACCACACAAATTATCGTCGCCAGAGTAAACGTAAATGCGTAGATATAGAAGGTGTTCTCGTCTTGAAACGGATGAGGAAGCATTCTTAAAACGACAATATCAACAACAAAAGATACGACGCTATGCAACATAGAGCAAACAACATAATTATGCACATAAATTATAATCTGAATCATCCCTATCTTGCGTATTTTTCATGAAATGTTTTATTAAATAAGTAAATATTTTTCGAGTTATTTTCAGTAAGGTGCGCGCGCATTTACGTAACAGCGCAACCTCTGACCAGCTGTGGCGCAGCAATGATGACGTCAGCAAACTTGGAGGACACTAAAGATGGCGGGTGTCTATTTGTTTTTGGGTCGGGTTTTTCTTTTATTTATTCTCACTTTTCAACCGTCCGTGGCTCGAAAACACAACATAGAACTTGAGGTTTGTATCTGGTTTTGTTTATAAATATATTGTTTAAGGTATTGTGGCAGAAATTAATGTTTATTTCTAAGCAGCTTTATAGTTGTTTATATCTTCAGTTTGCATCCGTCATCACTAGAAATATCTGTTATTACAAGTTTTATATTAATACTTGTGGCAAGTAACTTGTCTGTGTTGGAAGTTTATTGTCAGGTTCAATAAGAATTGAATTGAAAAATATGAATATATAAAGCTATTACATTATACATTATAATACAGTAAAGCATGACATTATTTACAATTAATTTAGTAATAATTAAGCTATCACAATATAATATAAGGTCTCACAATGTGTAATGTAACGTCTTTTACCACAATGCAAGCTCTCATGACATATACTAGTGCACCAGTTAACTCCTGTATTACAGTAATGCACATCTTTTTCTTTTGGGACAACACCCCTGATGGCATTTGCAAGTTACCAGTGTACATGTATTTTCAAACCTCACTCTATATTATTATTATTCTACATTCTTTATGTTCTAGAATGATTACCGCAAGCATGTAAAGATTTCAACATTTGGAATTTTAGAGCATGGACGTATTTCTATAAAAGTAGAAAATTTAACTTTTACACGAGGTCAAAATTTGAAGGTAGGCTCACACTGATGAAGCAAGACTCAACTTGAAACATTAGTATTTTGTTATCAAAACTAATCTCAGCAGTTTACTACATTTTCACTTTGCTTGATCTGATTTTATGTTTGGTTATATAGCTTGGCTTCAGTGTGCAGAAAACTTCCAGTGCTGGAATGTCAACGTATATGGTACAGTACCTAGACAGTGTTTTGTAGTTGACTTTATTAAATTACTTTACCATCAGGTGTTTGTGAAAGTTATCTAGAACTAGGCAATTATATTTTAGATAGATTCCAATCAATCAATCAATCAATCAAGCAATCAATCAATCAATCAATCAATTAATCAATCAATTAATCAATCAAGCAATCAGTCAGTCAATCAATTAATTAATCGATCAAACTAATCAAGCAATCCATGAATCAATCAAACATTCAACTAATCAATCAGTCAGTCAATCAAGCAGTCAATCAATCATTCAATCAATCAATCAAACAATCAATCAATGCAATCAGTCAATCAATCAACCAATTAGTATATCAATCAATTAACTAATCAGTAAATCAATCATTTAATCCATCTATCAATCAATTAATCAGTTGTTCAATCAGTCAATCAATTAATCAGTCAATCAAACAATCAATTAACCAATCAGTCAATCAATTACACAGTCAATCAATTATTCAGTCAATTTATCAATCAATTAGTTAATCAATCACTCTGTTAATTAATCAATTAATCAACGAAACACTTAATCAATGAGCTAATTTTCAATATATATTCCTTTTTCAGGAAGGTCATTCTGATGATTGTTGGTTGGATAGAAATAATACTGACAGTAGTAATTTGTCTTTTGACTTATTTATTTTTGACTGGAACAAGAGAATTACATCTGTGAGAAAGTGTGGCAACATCAACGCTTTAATTAATGATGTAGAAAATGATACAATGATAAAGAAACCAGTGAAGAGGAAAGCAAGCAGCCAAAAAGCCTTATCATGTTCTGAACTTAAATCATTGTCATTAAATGTTGATAAACTTGCTAATAAAAAGACCAGTATCAGTGGAAGAGTAAGTTCTATAGCTATCGAGGTTAAATAACTGTTACTAGTATGCATTGCTATAATAATTGTAATAATACCTAATGTAGTACTGTACGTACAGTATTAGTAGTTACTATTTAATTGTAATAATCTTTTCCCCACAGATTGTGATCCATGTTTTTGACAAAGCACAACAGGGATTGTACAATGTATTTTTCCATCACTGCCATGACAATGTTGGCAACACAATTAACATGAAGGTAGGTGGATGGTGCATTGCTGCCTTAGTAAGCTGGCTGTGGATTTTGTCTTTAAATTTCTGTACTGAAGCAATTAGGTTTATTTTCTATGCTGTGTTTGTAGCTCAGTGTAGTGGAAGAGAATGATGGCAACTATTTATCAGCTGGTGAAGTAAGTTCATATTAATTTATGGTTTATAGTTAAATGTCTGTGGTAGTGTACAGGCTATGCATGCTGTAGGCAGATACAGTACATTGATACTGCTGCACATGTACAGTCTGCACTGTAGTACTGTCTACATCTAGTGTCATATATATTTTTCATTTGTTTTATGTTGTTCTAATTTACTAGGCTCCTTTGCCAATGGTGCTTGGTTTTTTTGCTGTGGTATTTTTCTTATTGTCTTGCATTTGGTTTTATGTCCTAAGGCAGTGCTGGTATAAACTAATTTCTGAAAAATTTAAGTCATGTTTTAACATAACACTGTAAATTATTAAACTTTGGTGTTTACAGTAATTTTATTGCATCATTTTCTGATTTTTAAATGAGATTTGTTTTTGTTTTTAGGATTGATACATTCAAGGTTCACTATTTGATGTTTTTGTTGGTCATGCTCAAGGCATTGGATGTCTTGTTGAATGCTGTAAGTTTTATTGATCATCAGTTGAACTCAAAAGTATTTGAGTTTGCTTTTTGTTATTCTTGTTTTTAAATGGGTTTTTTTTGTTTTTAGATTAATTATTATTACATTGGAAGAGATGGTACAAAAGCGGAGTCATGGGCAGTGTTACATTATATTGCTCACTTGTAAGTGCACTTTAGCTTCATAATGTAGCATTTCAATGCTTCATGAATTTCTGATAACTTTAGTTGCTGGGAGGAGAACTAAATAAATGTAGAATTTCTTTATAAAATATTTTTGCACTAGATTGAAAGGTGGGCTTCTCTTTACAACAATTATTCTTCTTGGCACTGGTTATTTTTTCATTAAACATGTCTTATCTGGTCGTGATAAAAAGATATTTCTCATCATCATTCCACTTCAGGTATGCCTGGCACTTCTCTTCATGGCATCTGAGTGTCTTCAATTAACATTAAATATGATGATATATTTTTTCCAGATTTTTGATAATATTGCTTTGATAATAATGGAACAAACAGAAGAAGCCCAAGCTGACTACAAAATTTGGATATCCTTTTAATTAAAAATACATCTTGTATATATTTGTCTGTCAGACGTTTGTCATACATTAAACCACTTAAAATGTTAAACATTACATTGATTAGAGCATCATGGGTTCAATTCCTATTTGAGACTCAACAAAATTCAGAGTAAAATACCTTGAAGATCATGATAAAAACCCCCAACAAACTGTAATATATGTGTTCTATATTCTTCCTTCACTTTGTTTACAAACAAATGTTTCTCTTAGTTGATTTGGTTTGTTGTGGAGCTGTTCTTTTCCCAGTTATCTGGTAAGATGTTGTTGTAAATAGTTTCACAAATAGTGTCCTTCTTACCTCTCAGTAGCTTGCTTGATCTTTGGTATCTGTTTTTAGGGCTATCAGACATCTTAAGGAAGCATCGCAAACTGATGGAAAAGGTGAATATTATGATTTTTTCAGTGTATAAATGTCCATAATGAAACGTTTTTTAAAAGATGAGAATGGTATAAGAGGAGTGTGCTGCGTGGACAGTCTGTTAGCGAAGTAAGAACAAAGATTTTTGAAAAGAAACTGTTGTCATTTTAAGCCAAAGTCGTTTCTCTTCAGTATATCGTGATGTACTCATTAGCAAGTGAACATATACTTTGATTTACAAAGTCAGTACTTTATTTTCAAAAATATTTTCTATATTATTAAGGCATTTTATTTCTTTGCAGCTGCCATTAATCTGGCTAAACTGAAGTTGTTCAGAGAGTTCTATATCATGGTAAGATGAATGTCAGAACACTTCATGTTCTCTGCTGGGAACAACCCAAGTGTTATCATCCTGACATGTATCATCTGATAGTGTCATCTCTTTCCATTATAGATTGTGTGTTATATTTACTTTACAAGAATTATTGTTGCCATAGTTAAGGTTTGTTAATTTACTTCTGTGCAAATACTCAATATTGTGACAGATAATTAAAATGAGCTTCATCAAATTAATTTTGTGTGTTTTTATGAACATATAGATAACTGTCCCATTTCAATATCAATGGCTTGATGAGGTAACGTGTTTTAAGAAGTTGTTGGTGGTGCTGCTGGTTGTTGTGTTGGTGTTGGTGTTTGTGTTCACTTGGTGGTGTTGAGTGCTGGTGGTGGTGGCTGCTAGTACTGTGTTGTTGGTGGTGCTGCTGGTTGTGGTGTTGGTGTTGGTGGTGTTAGTAGTGGTGGCTGCTAGTGTTGTTGGTGGTGCTGCTGGTTGTGGTGTTGGTGTTGGTGTTGGTGTTGGTGTTGGTGTTGGTGGTGTTGAGTGCTGGTGGTGGTGGCTGCTAGTGTTATTGGTGGTGCTGCTGGTTGTGGTTGTGGTGGTGGTGTTGGTGTTAGTGGTGGTGGCTGGTGTTGTTGTTGGTGGTAATGATGATGGTGGCTGCTAGTGTTGTTGGTGGTATTGCTGGTTGTGGTGGTATTGCTGATTGTGGTGGTGGTGGTAATGGTGATGGTGGCTGCTGGTTGTGGTTTTGGTGTTGGTGTTGGTGTTGGTGTTGGTCACTGGTGTTAGTGGTGGTGGCTGGTGTTGTTGGTGGTGTAATGGTGATGGGGGCTGGTAGTGTTGTTGGTGGTACTGCTGGTTGTGGTGTTGGTGTTGCTGTTGCTGTTGTTGTTGTTGTTGTTGGTATTTTTGACTATTTTCTTTCACACATTTTTATATTATTCATGATGTTATTATATACTTGTCGTTTTAGTTTTTCATGAACCTAGCTACCTTAGTATTGTTTATAATGACTGGGTAAGTATATAACTTGTCTTCACGCAAGACATTATTGCCGTTCAGTTTGTAGTTTTCTGCGCATGTTAACTCACTTGATTAAGGGTACGATTGCTTCAATGTTGTCACTGCATGGTCACTATTACTTATTATTATTATCACTGTCTTACTCATTTTAGGTACAAATTCAGGCCAGGCTCGGATAATCCTTATCTTCACGTACCCCAAGAAGACGAAGAAGTCGAAATGGATGAAGTGTAAGTGAGATCTTATTCTCTTTTCCCCAGGCCACTTTGCGTGTTTGTGTTGAGTGCTAGGACTCTGTAAAGACACATACAATAATTATTTGTGTTTCTTCGTGATTATTTAGAGTGACGCAATCTGGTTTGACAGAAAACGTAACACGAGTACAAGGAAACGGCGCCAGTGATAGCAACAGCACAACTACTTCAAGAGTCAAAATGTCCACAGCTTAATCAAGAGCTAATGTCCATCAAGCTGTTTAATTGCTGCTTGAATATGATGATGTACTAATAACACTCTGACATTCTGACACCCTGACACTCTGAGATTCTGCCACCAGGCCTGTTCTGGCACTTGACGCATTAATATTGACTGGAAATATTCTTCATATGATGCGAGATCGAGAAGCTAGCAGCTATTTAGAGCATACTTTTTTAAACCACCGTCTAACGCAAGAGTCACATACACTGACGTTTTTAATAACTGAAGTTCAGACCTCAACTGTCAACACAATTGAAGAAGTGTAATGTTCGTTTTTACGTTTTGTAGTCGCAATTGGTTTTTCTTCTAGCACGGTGCAGCACTTTCTTTTTGTAAAAACGTAAGAAGAATATTACACGTGATCTGAAGTTCTGAACCTCGCTCGTGTGGTATAGAAATAGTTGTCTATATTGTTTTCTGCATTGTGAGTTTATGCATGTAAAGAAAGCTATGCAAGACTTTATATTGGAACTTTTATAGAACTTGCGACAATCATCATTATTGTCTAGTATATAGCCATTTAAAATACAATATTACATGTTGATCAAACTTATATTACAGCTAATACGTAAGAAAATCACAATGTGTAATTTTTCTTACAAATTCGTAGAAACAAAAATTACGGACATAGCTATAGTGTTTTAAATTAAAGAAAATGTCGCTTCGCGCGACATTTTTCGCCAAGTGGAAAACCGCCTTCATGCAACAAAACGACGCTAATCATAAGTTATTCTTATAATTCAGTTATTATAATAATTTAATTTCAGTTTCTATATGAAAGAGTATTCAGAAAGTGTTTTGAAAAGTTTGATCAACATCTATAACTTTATGAAAGATTAAAATTTAATTGTTTTGGGGAATATATGATATTTGCATTTCATTTTACTTACTTAGGATTGCTTCACAGAGCCAAGTTGATAAACGCGCAACGTCTGGTTGGTATAGTCCCCGGCGCGTCTTTGAGTCCGCCACAGTGCCCACGCGTTGCCAAGATGGGCTCCCTCTGATGGGCTCCCTGTGTTGTTTCAACAAAAAATTCTTGTCTCTGGCCTCGAGCAAGTTATTGTTTTTTCGTGCTTTCCCAACTTTTCTCGTGTATTCGTTTAAATGGAGCACACCAAACCGTTCAGTCAAAAAAACTAAGAAATTGCGTTTCGTATTCGCGTTCGCAAGTTGACCAAAAACGCGTGTTCTCGTTGCATTTTGCGTTTGATGGTGACATGACTTCCGTTCGTTTCCAGGCCTCCTGAGTCCTGATATTTTTTATCCACGTTGAGGTTGACATACATGTAAATGTTGCTTTAATTTTATTATTTCAAGAGTGATAAAATCATTTATGGCTCCCAAACAATATTCAGTTCTATTCTGGAGACTATTATTATGCTTTACAGTGTTTCCTTCGAGCTGCTAACACAGGATTATAGTTTTTATTCAAGGTTATGGGAGCTGAGTTGAGTGTAGATGACTCGTATGCTTTGGGAGAACCTTTTAAATGTGAGAAGAAATTTTGGAAAATTTATCCTGCTTTGAGTAAGAAAGATGAAGTTTCTGCTACAGTATTAATACACGATAACGAAGAAAATGAAGATTATGGTGTTGAGAAAGCTGTCAAGGTGAAGTATACTGTATATAGAAAAGTTAAAAGATTATGAAGTGAAATTAATTATTATAAATTATAATTATTTATTAATTTCAGTTAATTGGAAATAAATTAATATTATCAATGTAGATTAGCTACTTGTGGGCAGGGGCAAGTTGAGATGTTCTCAAGGGTAAATTTAAAAGTTTGGGCAACACCTTAATTTCTATTGGTCAAAATACTCAAGCATTGAAATTTCCCATGGGAACATGTCAAATTCATGTTAAATAATCAAACTTTTCAAGAAAAGTTCATGTCTCCAAACACAACTGAAAATTGCAGTATATCTCAAATTCAAAGTTCCTATTGGTCACAGATATTCCTTTACTAGTGAAAAAGTATCAGATCATATCAACTTTCTGATTGGTTCAGATTTTTTGTAAGTGAAGAAATATTGTAGAAGCTTTCTTATTGGCTAATGGTTTTCATCTCATTAGCCAGTAGTTCAGCATCATTGTCTTTGGTATTAACTTCATTTCCACTGGTTAATGAATTCTACATTAAAATATTTTTTTATAGTATTTGCGAACTTTGCGTCATCCTGGGCTCTTGAAATGTCGTGAAATAGTTGAAAGCACTAGAGAGCTATCAGTGGTGACTGAACCAGTTGTACCATTACTTGATGTGATTGGTGATTTGAACATTCATGAGTTGATTGCTGGTATACATGCAACCATAACAACAGTAGCATTCTTGCATGACAAGGTGATGTTTATAGCGAGTAATGTTAGATGTTTCTCAACTTTTATGTCTTATTCTGAAAAATGAACATAGTTTTTGATTTTATAAAATTGGATTTTAATAAGGTCGTAAGGCTGCAAAATGGGTCATTCCAGAAAAGATCCATACGGTGTAATGTGTAATAAAATGGAATTTGATGGAATTTAATGGAAATTAATGGAATGCGATGTGATGTGATGTGATGTGATGTGATGTATAATGCAATGTAACGTGATGTAACTTAACGTAACGCAGTGCAGTGCTGTCAATTTCTTTTAATTTTTCATGATTTGCCCGCAAAAAAAATTTGTGCCATCCGGGGAGGGGAGGGGAGGGTGGTAAATCTACTTCTGATAATCGTAAAATGTACTAGGATGTCCGAAAGGGGGAGGGGGTCAACTTCACATTTCCTCCGTGGGGGAGGTGTGGATGTTTTCTGGAATGACCTAATGCCATATCTATATTTAGTTCAATATAGCTAGTAGGTAAGAATAAAGGGTTATCATTTCTCTTTAAAAGTGGATCTAATTAAAGTTTCTATTTCTGCTATCATTAAAGCTGTGCACTGCCAGGTCATTTTTTTTTATTAATTAATCAATAATCATAGTGAATAATCAATCAATAATTGATTGATTAGTTAGTTAGGTGAGCTATTATTACTATTAGGATTGGTTATATCCTGGTGTATTACCCACCACATTTGAAGTACTGTACAGTTATTATATTTTTAATATGTGATTTGTTTTCTGTCCTAGTGTAAGCTGTCCCATAACAATTTATCAATTAAATCCATTTTTGTTGGGCAAAATGATGCTTGTTGGAAGATTGCAGACTTTGAGTGTATGTGTGCATTTAGTGATATGTCCAAAGAGGTACAGTCAGTATACAATTCAACAATGTTGCTGGACCAGAACTGATAAAAGCATGTACTACTGTACACTGTAGAGTAATCTGTATATTTCTATTTTAATTTTTAGTTTATGGCCCAAGTCAAGCCATTTCGTGAAGCCAAATCTATTCCTCCTGAAGGAGTAAGTTTCTTTTTAAATATTTTTTCAACATAGTACATGGAACTTTAGTCAACCTGCCAAATTAATTCAATTGATGCAAATCAAGCAGATTGACAGACATTTTTTGCTAGTAGCACTCCAGATCTGTGCGTAGTAATTAGCTAAGTTGAAATTGTGTATTTCATCTCATGAAATAAATTCCGATGTTTGAACCAGGTTTTACAAATATTCTGAATTGTTTTTCACCAGGAGGATGTCCAGATAGCTTCAGCTCATGCACAAGATGCATTTGGTGTAGGCAAGCTAATTTTAGATATTATTGATCAAATAGAGACAACAGGTAATAATATCTTAAAATATCAATATTAATAAGGTTTTAAATTTACTCTGGTTTGCTTTGGCATAAAAAGAAGAGATATCACAATTCTTTTAACAACATGCATTATATGGCAAGATATATTTTATTTTTAGAAGAAGCAGTTATTAGTAACTTTCAACAAAGAGTAGAAGCAGAGTTCCTTCACCCTAACTATCAGGTGATAAAACTGCTTTAAATATTGTTCTAAGTACTTACAGTGCATGTAAAGTTGCTTAAGACATCACCCACACTGACTATTTTGTTCCATTGGAGAATGTGTTTATCTGACAAAAAATTAAATACACAATATTTTTATATTTCTTCTGTGCTAGGAAAGACCTCATGTCAACTCTCTTTTAAATGATGATCTTTTTCAGTAAGTTTTTAAATATGAACGTCCTGTCTACTTCTTCTTAAATTCTGTTTTCTTAGCTGAAGTTGTTGTGGATCTGTAATTAATTATACTTTAAATAATATTTATTTACAGAAATGGTTATATTGAGATTTTGGATTTTTTAAATCATATTACAGTTAAAACTGGTGAAGAAAAGGCTTCATTTTTTAGGTAACGTAAAAACAAAACATTTCCACAATGTTACTTGGTAATATTACATCAAATAGGTTTTGAGATCATGCCAATTAATCATTCAGTTTATTACATTCAGTGTTTATGAATTAGCTACAGTGTTCATGTACAATATTTCTTTCAGACATTTGCATCACAAGCTTCAAAATCTTCCTTCCAAGATGGTGGCCAACAGACTACTGCATTTATTGTTATCAAGATTCGTGTTGGTAGATCCTGTTGCAGTTGAAATGTTTCTTCCTCATTTACTCACTCCATTATCTGGTAAGTGCTTCGCAATATGATAGTGACCAATGACAACTGCATGCAGCTGCTGATATTTATTGAAATGGTGGTTCCTATTGTTTTTAGATGAACAACGCATTACAAATGATCAATCTACGGACATTATTCCTCTTCTACCGCAGAAACTTTATAAGTAAGTTATCACGTTAAAAAGGGGAAAGTTTTCTGTTGTAATTTGTATTGTAAAAAGTAGTGTGCTAAATACCAAATCTAACATCTTGAAAGCAGGTTGGTGTGCTACCAAAATACTTTTAAAGGAAGTCTATAAAAGCTTTAAAAAAGCTAATGCAAGCCACGTTAGTCACCGAAAGTTTGCGCAAGTCATCTGAAGCTTGCGCAAGTTATTGAAAGTTTGCGCAAGTCATCTGAAGTTTGCGCAACTCATCTGAAGTTTGTGCAAGTCATCTGAAGTTTGCGAAGTTTGCGCAACTCATCTGAAGCTTGCGCAAGTCATCTGAAGTTTGCGTAAGTCATCTGAAGTTTGCGCAACTCATCTGAAGTTTGCGCAAATCATCTGAAGTTTGCGCAGTCCTGACGCTTGAAAGACTTTGTTGATGCAGAACAACATGATGTAGATCCAGGTTTGTTTTTCTGTTTTCATTGTGCAGGTGTAGATATATATTTCTCTGTTTTTCTAGAGAATCATGTATTCCAATACTAAGAAAATTATTTGAAGTTAATGATCGTCATGTAAGATTGATTTTATTGAAGTACTTTCCACTGTATGCAACTATGTTTGAAAAGGAAGTATTGAAGAATGATATTATGCATCAGGTAAGGAATCACCTGTGCATGCTTTTATTGGCCTGGTCTGATTGTTTGCCTTTTACCCTCAGACTAAACATTATTTTTTCTGTTAAGCTTATGTTAGGTTTACGTGATTCTGATGATGAGCTAGTGTCAGCAACATTTAGTGCTTTACAATATCTTGTGCCGTTGTTGGGATCACAGATTGTAATTGGAGGAGAGAGAAGCCAGCAGTTTACAGAACGAAGACCTAAAGTACAGTATAGGACTCTACTGGATGACGTTTATATTGCTTACTGTTTAATTAGGGGTGACTTATTTATTCCTTCTTGTATTTTTTTAGTTTGACTCACAGACATTAATAACTGGTGAGTAATCAGATGTACTTTGATACGTAATAACATGAATTGAATACAGTACACTGTCTGTCTGTCTGTCTGTCTGTCTGTCTGTCTGTCTGTCTGTCTGTCTGTCTGTCTGTCTGTCTGTCTGTCTGTCTGTCTGTCTGTCTGTCTGTCTGTCTGTCTGTCTGTCTGTCTGTCTGTCTGTCTGTCTGTCTGTCTGTCTGTCTGTCTGTCTGTCTGTCTGTCTGTCTGTCTGTCTGTCTGTCTGTCTGTCTGTCTGTCTGTCTGTCTGTCTGTCTGTCTGTCTGTCTGTCTGTCTGTCTGTCTGTCTGTCTGTCTGTCTGTCTGTCTGTTTGTCCGTCCGTCCGTGTGTGTGTGTGTGTGTGTCTGTCTGTCTGTCTGTCTGTCTGTCATTCTGTTTATTTTTCTAGGTCATCAAAAACGGAGTGTACACATATCTCGAGCAAGTCATCTTAACACAGCGTCCTTATCCAACCAACCCAAAGCAAGCGACAGTAAAACTGCTCAAGAAAAGATTCAAGATCGTGAAAGAAGGAGACAAGAGACAAGGCGACGTAATGAGGAGAGGAGAAAACAGAAGCAACTATTACAAATGGAGAAGGCAATGGCAAAGAAAAGTAAAGTCTTGTTTTCATTTAGTGTGCCAGTCATGGCAACGTTTCGTAACGTGTCGTGTTATTTTTTAGTTATTGTAGTCGAGGAAGTTCATGATGAATCAGACGATGAATTTGATTCGTGGGGTGATTTATCTACTGAAAGAGAACAGAATATTGAGGTATGACTTTGGAAAACGTTTGGCAATAATTGTAGGGTTAGTGGGCAGTGGCCTTTGGACGTACGATAGTCAGAGAAACAAAACTGTGCATGTCATCTGTACCTTGATTGACAGAAATGTGTGGTGAGCGCCGTGCTGGCGATGGGGATAGGAATGGTGATAATAGTAATGATATTGAAATGTGTGGTGAGCGCTGTGCTGGTTATGGGCACAGGAATGGTGATAATACTAAATGATGTTGAAATGTGTATGGTGATAATACTATAATGATGATGTATGACTGTATCAATGTAATATTTTAGGCATCAGATGGTTCTGAACATGGACGTCCTAGTTCCAGTGAAATATCATTAGATTCTGGCTTCAGTGAAAGAACTCGCATTCCACCATCTTTCTCCAGCCAAATCTCACCAAGAACTCTAAAAGAAAAGGCTCAGGGATTTCGTGAAACAAGCATTTCAAATAAGACACTTGCTGTAAAGGGAGGAATGAAACTTGCTAAACCAAAACAAAGTTCTAAGAAACAAATTAACCCTCAAACTGCTTTACCATCAACTTCAAGTCCCGGGGATCATAATTTAATGAGTCCAAACCAAAGTAAAATCCTTACTAGAAATAATGGTGCTGGAAATCTTGCTAAAAAGAAAACCGTCGATACACCATGGGATGCATTTGGAATAAATGTAAGAAAAACAGAATTTGATGAAGATGATATTTTTGCAGACATGGCACCATCGCTTTCCTCTGCCTTAAAGGCTCCAGTTAAAGGCACTTCAATATACAGTGGTAAACTGGCTGTGGTTAACACAACTAATGAAGTAAGTAATCTTGGAAGAAAACTGTTATTGAGTTGAGGCTCTTGAAAAGTTTTTTAAAATGGTCCGCAATACAGCTAGCTCTTCATCCGAACCAATTTATTTAATGAAGTTTGGAACTTTTTCTTTTAGTTTTTGACCAACCAATAGATTTTTCAGACTTTTTTCACATTTTTAACCTCAGGCTACTGTAAGTTAGGCTATTATCTAGTAATATATGATTTATATATTATAAGTAATATTGGGCATTTCACTCGATTACATAGCATGTTTTAGGGATTTTAGGTGAAGGAAAATTCGAGTGTAGAATATATACATTTTAAGACCAAACCGGGACCAGTTGCGAAAAATGCAACTACACAGGCCTTCCGGCAGGAATTGAATCCACGACCTTGCGATTCTAGTGCAATGCTCTGACCACTGAGCCACGGAGGCCGTTGCCGAGAGCTTGATCGTGAGTTCTGTATATATAATAAGGTGGTAATGCCAGGAGAGAATTGGGTATATTATAAATGATATTGGGCATTTCACTCGATTACATAGCATGTTCTAAGGATTTTGGGTGAAGGAAAATTCGAGTGTAGAATATATACATTTTAAGACCAAACCGGGACCAGTTGCGAAAAATGCAACTACACAGGCCTTCCGGCAGGAATTGAACCCACGACCTTGCGATTCTAGTGCAATGCTCTGACCACTGAGCCACGGAGGGCGTTGCCGAGAGCTTGATCGCGAGTTCTATATGTGTAGTTGCATTTTTCGCAACTGGTCCCGGTTTGGTCTTAAAATGTATATATTCTACACTCGAATTTTCCTTCACCTAAAATCCCTAGAACATGCTATGAGTTATACAAGTATGTTATTTTGTTGTATATTAGCTTGCTGATGGTTGGATGGACGATGATTGGTGATCACATCTTAATAAATCCCTCATCTCTACCAATAACGAAACACAGCTATTTTGGACTTGTATGGTTTCGGGCGATAATGAGATGAACTACAATGAAATGCACGTGGAAATTCGAAGGATAACATGCTTGTGTCGACCTGCTACGTGACGTCACGGATCCATACACGAGGGGGAAGGGTGCATGTCTTTACAAGCAAGTTGTCCAAATTTAGTCTTGTTTTTGAAATTATTTTGATAATGAAGCAAACTTTGCGAATGCGAACAATTAAAGTTGAACGAATCTTATTTTTATAAATGTTTTTGAACTAAATGCAGAAAAGACACACTACAGCAATGATTCAAAAAAATTCCAAGACATCAAACAAACTTCAGTTGTGTTTATTTTCCCCTTGCTTTTCCATTGAATTTCCACTGTAATTTTAATGCGAACTGTGTTACTTATTTGAAATTTTTACTTTCGAGATTCAAGGTCTTCAGGGTAAGTCTAAAAGAAAGGGGAAAGAAAATTATTCTGGTAAAAATTAAAGCGTTATGATCATTGAGGACTTTGAGTTCTACGATTTATTACACTAGTACAATTTATAAGAAAAATTCTTCGGTTCATACATGTACAACATTGTTTTTTGTTTGGAAGAAACAAGAAACTGTTTGAAACGTACTAAATCTAGATCTAATCAACTCGAGACAGTCTTGTGAATAAAGAACGAACTTGTAACAAATCATAGAAACATCTTAAGAACTTTCCTTTGAAAAGAGAGGAACTGAAGAGAAGCTAAAGAGTCAGTGCAGTAAAAAATGTCTGCAAGCTTGTTTTCAGAAAAATTAATGTGGATGCATTTAATATCAACTGCTTTATACATACAGTATGTATAGTTAGATTTATTAGGCTTTTCCAAGTTTATATGGATACAGTTAGATAGTTTTAAAGAAATTTCTAAGCCCGAAAGTGACGTGTGTAGGTTAGTGAACTGGCGAGGATTTGAGTAAGAAATACTGACATTTCGAGCCGAGCTTTAGCAAGAATAATTGTGAGTTAATGTTCTTTGGCTGCTTTAAATATTTATAATAGTGTTAGCTAGGGATTTAAGTTTGTTTACACGACGCTCTGTAGCGCAGTTAGTTGGAATAATATTTTAAAATATTTTCACTTTTTTCCGAATATTAAACGGCGTTATCACGTGACTAGTTTTTAACCAATCAAATGTCGTGTTAATTTGGGGCAATTTCAAGTAAACAGTTTTTGAAATTAAGCAAGAAGACATTGTTTATGTGTCAAAACGATGCTAGTTTATGTCTTTTCTGTAACATTTTCATGGTTGGAAAGCTTCTCTGCCGATGGAAAAATATGTGTTTGGTCTTTGTGTGTTAAACATAAGGAAATAGGGCCAGTAAACGTACGCAAAAGAGCAAGATAGTAAGTTGGTCATACCGGCATCGATCCATTGACATCGCACGAGTTCGTTTAGTGTCCACGTGAAGTTTCTTGTTGGAAATAAAGAAGAAATATGAGTCGTCGTTCTAGTTCTAGTTTAACAACATCTGCAAGTGCTTCAACAACGACAGAAGATCCTTTAATGAAAGATTGCTATGATTTAAGACGACGGTTATTGCAAACTGAACAGTCAATAAATAGTTTAAATCCGCCATTTATCAACAAGTAAGTACCGTGTGTAAAATGGCTTTGTATTAGAACTACAAGCAGGTTCCTGGTCTAGTTAAAAGCTTCAAATAATGTTGGTTAATACTGAAGGTAATTCGTTTGAATGTTTGGTCTTTGTAAGCGGCTTTTAATATATTATAATTATTAGTAATATTCATTAGCTTTATGTTGAAGTGTTTGGGAATATTTGTTTGAGTTGTAGTTCTAGCTAATACACTGTTTTTATTATTAATATTTTGATATATACTGTTAATGTACATTATTTAACCAAAGAGACTTGCAAAACATTGAATTTTCACTAAATTTTATTCACTTTATCATTTCCCTTGAATAAACAGCTGGCGTATATTTAAATTGCAATATTTCATGCATAATTTTTAACATGTTCGTCGTTCCGTTTACAGTTTTCTAAATTTCCTGAAATTCATTTGATCTCGGATTTTACAATCATATTATTTTTTATAGCTTCTTGCTACAAAGATTTATTTAAGAGATAAGACTGAAAATCCTTCAATTTAATAACTAATAAAGCTGATATAGTTTAAGACTTTGTATCCTTAGCAACCATGACGCTTCACCTATTTCTGGTATTTTTTGGTGATGATTAATCATTATCAATGATAATATACAGTTCAAATATTATTGCATTCTTCCATCCTACCTTTTGTCTGTGGGTTACCTGTTTGACGAATAAAATTATTTATTCATTCTCATGCTTCTGTGGGATCTCCTATGCTTTCTGTTACGAAGGGTGATATTTGCACATTTACCTGACCTCGGTGCAGGATACAAAAGAAAAACTCATTAGTAAGCCAAAAGTTGTAATATATGTTTATATGTGGTTACCTTCTCCCCTCATTGACTTATTTACATAATTTGTTTTCTCAACTATTTCTACCATTACAATCGTCTATATCTAGAATAGCCTAGTTAATTAAAAAAAAAAGTGCAATCAAATAAATATTATATAATTACTGCATGACACCAGCTAGCTTCTGTCCCTTTGAAATGTTTTCTGAAGAACATTGCTAACAGTGACATTTATTAAATTTAATTTATTATTAATAATAGTCTACTATTTGATTATTAACAGCACAAATGTGATCAACACTCAATTAAACAGTTCTCCTGTAAACGATCGAAGATCAATGAGCGAAGTTGTCAACAAATTTCCACCATCGTTACCTGACAGACAGTTAAAGTAAGCATGAGTATATATATATTAATTGCAGTGAATATATTTTAAATTTATAATTGTAAAATTAATACAAATGAAATGTTCTCTGACAAAATAATTTTAATGACCTGAGCTTTAATGGCTACCAGTTTAAACTGGTGTATACTGTACAATATTAGCTGTACAGTATTTAGCTAATGCAACAAGTACAACATAATTATGATGGTATAAAATCTATTTATTATTTTTTAACTTTAGTTCTCATTTTCACAACTCACCATCAGAGCCTTCTGACAACCCCCCTGTCTTGACTTTGGCTGACCTGAGCCCAGCAACATCAGATGCTAATTTTGACTTTCATGACAAGTCGAATGCCTCGTATCATCAGTTACCATTGAGACCATCCAGCAGCTCTGATCCAGGTGGTAGGATCAGACATCAACATTCTGACCATGGCTCTGACTTAAGAGAGGTATATTACAGCTATAATCATTATGATATAACAATTAGTTTAACTCATTATACTGCTAGATGTCTGATGAGGTCTCTGAGCCTTGACTCTTTGACATTGGTAAAATTATAGTAAAACATTATTAAAGCCCATTTATTTTGACAATCATGACAAGATCTTGGCAAGATCATATATTAAAGATCTTGCCACTGATAGCGTAGCAAGATCATGGCAAGATCTTGGCATGATGATATTAAAATTAAAATTATATATTAAATCTTGGCAAGATCTTGGCAAAATTATATATAAAAATCTTGGCAAGATCGTGGCAAGATCTTGCCAACATCTTGGCAAGAAAATATTCTTTTTGAATCTAATGGCAAGATCCACGTCTTGACAACATCTTGCCAAGATGTTGAACCTGGGAGGGGTTCTTTTGGATGACTCCTGAAGGCATGCAGTGGGAGCTGGGTATGTTTTTTGTGTGGTTCAAAAGTTTTAATATTTAAAGCAATATACATTATATATTTATGCATAATTTTTTAATCTAGAATAAATTTGGAAAGATTTCCTTCTCATAGCAAATTGAGATATTCAACTTTGGTAGAGTGCTAGACTGTATATTTTGACGTGCAGTTTCCTAAACATAATCCTTCAATGCTTTAAATTTTTTATTGCCATATTCTTAGTTTAGATATTACTGTAATTATATAATATAAGAATATTATTTTGAATAATTACAATAATTATTATTGACATGGTCATGTTGTAGATCGACCGATGTTCTATTGGGAGTGGTGAGGATTATGGAGGTGAAAGTTTAAGGAAGAAATTGTTCAAGTTACGTGATAAAAACACATCACTAGTTAGCCAGAATCATAAACTGATGAGTGAGTTAGAAAATATGGGATATGAACTTCATCAAGAGCAAAACAATGTAAGTATTTTATATATATATATATATATATATATATATATATATATATATATATACATATATACATATACATATACATATACATATACATATACCCCGGCGAAAATTTGTTCATGAATTGATGAACTTTCATGGGTCGTTCATGAATGTTCATGTCCGTTCATGAATAGTTCATGTTCAGTTCATCAAAAATGAAACATGTAGTTCATGAACAACTGTTCATGAACTATTCATGAATGTATTTCATGAACAGTTCATGAAGTTTGATGAACAACAAATTAGTTCATGAACTTTATGTTCATTATGTTGTATCGTTCATGATTGTTCATGAATATTCATAGGAAATCTATTGATTATTTCATGAACTTATTCTTCATGAAAATTTCATGAACTTGTTCGTGAATATTTAATGAAATTTTGATGAACAAAAGTCACAATTTTGACAAAATACAGTTATTCACGAATCATGAAAGGTTCATGAAATTTGGTCATGAACATTTCATCGGTCATGAACAATACATTTCATGAAATGTACTAATTTGATTCCACTGCATGTAGCCCAGAAACTTTGCGCTGTGACACAAATCCGCATGTCTTTGTTGCCAGTTAAGGTTTTACTGCAAAATTGGTCTGAAGCTTCTTATTTTAGACATTTTACACAGTAATTCATTTTAGTCTAGGTTAAAGTGAAGAATGAGCCGTTTAGTCATAATGCTATACAGTTGTCTGAATGAGCGCATGCACTTTTACTTTGAATTTTTCTATTTTGACCCAATAATTGGCATGAAATAGCAAAGCCAAAGAGATAATTACTTAATCTCTTGCCAACATAATTATTATCATCGAATATAAAGGACGTTAATAGACTTGTAGCAGTAGAAGTTCTCGCATCTGCGATCTAGCTAACACAATAATACCTATAAATCCTAAGACTCCAAAGAGTAGACTAAATAAAATATACTATTGAGGCATTGAAGCTTTTTCCAATCCGTGAGAGATGCTTGCGGCTATAATATGATAGTGCGTAATTCAATCCCGTTCAAGTGTCATTATCATTTTGGCGCCTGTCCTTGAACATTTGAATATTGTGCGTTAAAAGCCGTTGATATATGGAATGGATAATTCCACAGACACAGTCTGGTGAACGACTGAACGTCCTAAAGAAAGGAGGAAAAATGCGCTGGTACTTGCATTTAATGTTGCTATAGCTCTCAGTCTTCTGAAATTCTCTTCAACGTTTACAAAGAACCAAATTAACAATCGGACAATCGGTGCCATTCAGAGGTAAATCTATGTCAACTTGTTTCTTCTCTGTGTTATGTAGTCCGGTTGCAATACTTGGTTATAATCTGTATTACTGGGTTTTTTTTCGTTGTCCTATTAACATTCTGTGTAAGCGTTTAATTGAGTTTCTTCAAATGCTTTGTCTGATTGTCTCATCACTTCTGTGGCTAATGGTTTTGTAAAGCGCGTGGCTTTAATATTTGTGAAGGATCTTAGTGCGATTTTTGATACGATATTACCAACTTCTAAATATTTAGATGCATGTTATGTGAACAACAGTCCGCGGATTGTGCCGTGGTTTCACTAAACCAGAAGTTGGTGATATTTATCGCATCAAAAATCGCAGGTGTTACTTCTTATAACTCGGCCGATGGGTAAACTAAGGTTTATATTACGGCCGTTTATACGAGAGCCGATAAGACGCGCCTTGATCTGACCCATTTATACGACCTTTTTGAACAGGCCGTGGCTTGTGTATAAGACGAGAATATTTAGTCTTTGTACCTTTTATACAAGTGTTTCGCGTCTTGTGTAAGCCGCGTCCCGTGTATAAGTTGCGTTATAAGCTCGCCTACAAACGGCCCTAATGAATCCAATTACGCATTCCTTATAATATATAACGAATATGTTTTGTTACAAGTGTTTCGCGTCTTGTGTATAAAGTCTATAAAGCCGCGTCCTGTGTAAGTCGCATTATTAGCTCTGGTATAAACTGCCCTAATGAATCCTTATAATATAACGAATATGTCGACATGACCATTGAGTCATTTTAACGAACAACGTTCACGAACACTTCATGAAAGAATTATCAACGTTTACTAGAAAACTACAAGTTCATGAGGTATGCGGTGAACTGTGCAATTTTCATAAATCCGCGACTATGTTCACGAGTCATTTCATGAACGTTTCATCAAATGAATATTGAAACCTATACGAGTTCAATTCAATTTTCATGAATATGCTCATGAGTCATTTCATGAACACTGTTCATCAATATTGATTTACATACAAGTTCATGAACAATATATTCATGAATTTTCAAGAATTCGGCCATTTAATGTTCATGAGTCTTCTAATGAACAGTCCATGAACAATATTCATGAACACTTCATGAACTCAAAACTTCATGAACGTTGTTGTTCATGAATTATTCATGAATTCCGATTTTCATGAATTCGGCCATTTAATGTTCATGAGTCTTTTCATGAACAGTTCATGAACAATATTCATGAACACTTCATGAACTCAAAACGTCATGAACGTGGTTGTTCATGAATTATTCATGAACTCCAATTTTCATGAATTCGGCCATTTAATGTTCATGAGTCTTTTCATGAACAGTTCATGAACATTATTCATCAATTGTTCATCAAAAATTCGTGAACTTATCTTGAAATTTAGTTCTTGAACTGTTCATGAACACAAATGTTCATGAACTTATGGTTCATGAACTATCACTTTCATGAACTGTGCCATTTAATGTTCATGCATGGGCATGAACTGTTCATGTACTTATCCTGGATGTTCATGAACAAAATTCATGAACTATTCATGAACAATTCATCAAATTTTCGCCGGGGTACATATACATATACATATACATATACATATACATATACATATACATATACATATACATATACATATACATATACATATACATATACATATACATATACATATACATATACATATACATATACATATACATATACATATACATATACATATACATATACATATACATATACATATACATATACATATATACATATACATATACATATACATATACATATACATATACATATACATATACATATACATATACATATACATATACATATACATATACATATACATATACATATACATATACATATACATATACATATACATATACATAATAAAAGTAGCGTGCTGCGTAGGCAGTGTAGAAACAACAATCAAAATATAAGGTTAGATATACTGCCGAAACAGGGAACGTAGGAGTCTAACGTTTCGAGCGAAGGGCTCTGAGAAATATATTATATATATATATAAAAGAAGTAGTATATAATGAAGTTGTATTTTCTTCTTCAATGTTTAGGTCAGGAATTTGACAAATGATCTTGAGAAAGAGAAAGAAAGTATTGAGGATAATGAAGATCGTATTATTAGCTTGGAGAAAGAAATATCTTGTCAACACAATGCTCTCAAGTACGTCAAATGTAGAAGAATGTTATCAATAGAGTACTACTACTTGCATGTATGGCCAGTACATTTAATAACTAAGATTTTAGACCGTCCATAGTCCAATCCATAGTCCAGTCCAGTCCAGTCCGTAGTCCAGTCCATTCTGTAGCCCATCCAGTCCGTAGCCCAGTCCAGTCCGTAACCCAGTCCAGTCCGTAGCCCAGTCCAGTCCGTAGCCCAGTCCAGTCCGTAGCCCAGTCCAGTCCGTAGCCCAGTCCAGTCCGTAGCCCAGTCCAGTCCGTAGCCCAGTCCAGTCCGTAGCCCAGTCCAGTCCGTAGCCCAGTCCAGTCCGTAGCCCAGTCCAGTCCGTAGCCCAGTCCAGTCCGTAGCCCAGTCCAGTCCGTAGCCCAGTCCAGTCCGTAACCCAGTCCAGTCCGTAGCCCAGTCCAGTCCGTAACCCAGTCCAGTCCGTAGCCCAGTCCAGTCCGTAGCCCAGTCTGTAGCCCACCCAGTCCGTAGCCCAGTCCGTAGTTCAGTCCGTAATCCAGTCCGTAGTTCAGTCCGTAGCCCAGTCCGTAGCTCAGTCCGTAGTTCAGTCCGTAGCCCATCCGGTCCGTAGTCTAGTCCGTAGTTTAGTCCGTAGCCCAGTCCGTAGTTCAGTCCGTAGCCCAGTCCGTAGTTCAGTCCGTAGCCCAGTCCGTAGCCCAGTCCGTAGTTCAGTCCGTAGTTCAGTCCGTAATCCAGTCCGTAGTTCAGTCCGTAGCCCAGTCCGTAGCTCAGTCCGTAGCCCAGTCCGTAGCCCATCCGGTCCGTAGTCTAGTCCGTAGTTTAGTCCGTAGCCCAGTCCGTAGTTCAGTCCGTAGTTCAGTCCGTAGTTCAGTCCGTAGTTCAGTCCGTAGCCCAGTCCGTAGTTCAGTCCGTAGTTCAGTCCGTAGCCCAGTCCGTAGTTCAGTCCGTAGCCCATCCGGTCCGTAGTCTAGTCCGTAGTTTAGTCCGTAGCCCAGTCCGTAGTTCAGTCCGTAGTTCAGTCCGTAGCCCAGTCCGTAGTTCAGTCCGTAGCCCAGTCCGTAGTTCAGTCCGTAGCCCAGTCCGTAGTTCAGTCCGTAGTTCAGTCCGTAGCCCAGTCCGTAGTTCAGTCCGTAGTTCAGTCCGTAGCCCAGTCCGTAGTTCAGTCCGTAGTTCAGTCCGTAGCCCAGTCCGTAGTTCAGTCCGTAGTTCAGTCCGTAGCCCAGTCCGTAGCCCAGTCCGTAGTTCAGTCCGTAGTTCAGTCCGTAGCCCAGTCCGTAGTTCAGTCCGTAGCCCAGTCCGTAGTTCAGTCCGTAGTTCAGTCCGTAGCCCAGTCCGTAGTTCAGTCCGTAGTTCAGTCCGTAGCCTAGTCCGTAGTTCAGTCCGTAGTTCAGTCCGTAGCCCAGTCCGTAGCCCAGTCCGTAGTTCAGTCCGTAGTTCAGTCCGTAGTTCAGTCCGTAGCCCAGTCCGTAGTTCAGTCCGTAGTTCAGTCCGTAGCCCAGTCCGTAGTTTAGTCCGTAGTTCAGTCCGTAGTTCAGTCCGTACGTAGCCCAGTCCGTAGTTCAGTCCGTAGTTCAGTCCGTAGTTCAGTCCGTAGTTCAGTCCGTAGCCCATCCAGTCTGTAGTCCAGCCCGTAGCCCATCCAGTCCGTAGTCCAGTCCAGTTCGTAGCCCATCCAGTCCGTAGTCCAGTCCATACGTAGCCCAGTCCAGTCCGTAGCCCAGTTCAGTCCAGTCCATAATCTAGTCCGTCGTACAGTTCGTAGTCCGGATCCCGTAGTCCAGTCCAGTCTGTAGTCTAGTCCAGTCCGTAGTCCAGTCTAGTCCGTAGTCCAATCCAGTCCGTAGTCTAGCCCAGTCCGTAGTCTAGTCCAGTCTGTAGTCTAGTCCAGTCCGTAGTCTAGTCCAGTCCGTAGTCTAGCCCAGTCCGTAGTCTAGTCCAGGCCGTAGTCTAGTCCAGTCCGTAGTCCAGTCCAGGCCGTGTCCAGTCCGTAGTCTAGTC
>OZ036014.1:4456627-4521798 GCA_964035015.1 Corallium rubrum
GTTAAGTCACGTTGGCCTGAAAAACAGAGAAAAATCTTCTCGACGTTTCGAGCGAAGGCCCTTCGTCAGGAGAAATTAGAAGGGCCTTCGCTCGAAACGTCGAGAAGATTTTTTCTCTGTTTTTCAGGCCAACGTGACTTAACCCTGGTAATATTTGGATCTCAACCGTGGCCGACGCTGTCCTAGAAGCTTTATTAGTACAGTATAGTTGTAAATACAATGCATGGTTGCAGGCAGAGCGGGCAGCTTTTCTTTAGCGTAGTTTTTTGTTAATCTTTTCTTTTATGTTCTAGATGAGTAAACTTGATGTTTCAATGAAAGAGCAGAAAAGTGATTTAAAACAAAAGACAAATATTCTTGAACATTCTTTGAGTCAATATCAATATGAATTGAGCGAAAAAGCGTTAGAAGTGAGCACGACTACCATGATCAAATCTTTGTTGTTGAATAATTAGAATGAACGAAAGATCATGTCACTATATAAATCTTGCTTAAATAAGTAAATATTTTTTTATTTTTAGATAAGTTTATTTCTTGATAATATTTTACCAACGTAAACATCTTTTACTTCATGTTTTTTTTAAAAGATGAGTGAATTGAAGGCCAAATATGCTCAAAGTCAAGAACAACTGAAACAAAAATCTGTGCGACTGGAGTACATGGAAAATACGATGAAACAACAACAAGAAGAGTTGAGAAAAAGAATGGATCAAGTTATAGAATTTGAAAAAGTACGTCACGTAAAACGGTATTAAGATATGCCATCAAGGCTTGTCTTTAAGCCCAGCTTGCATGGAAACTGTATGAAATATAGGCCTTGGCTGTGTAGCATAGCCATTGTTTGTGTTTTCTATCTTACGTTTTTTTAGGAGTTTACCAAACTGAAAATGGACTCAGAAGACAAGTCTGAGATTACTCAAGAACTTCGACTAACACGAGAACAAGTTCAAAACACAGTAAGCATGTTGTGTTATTTATATATTTAGTTTATTTTAATTACATTATTGTAATTTTAATTTAATTTATATGTATATAACTGCTAAATGTAATCTTGAAAGTTGAAATAACTCAAGTAAGTAATTGTAAACGAAATAATTTAATTATAAAATACATTTTAATTTACATAGAATAAATCTAAAATAGAGTTGAAATGCAAAAACATTTTTTGTCGCTTAAACACTTTAATTTTCATACTTTTGTATTTGTTTATTGGTCAAGAATCTTTAAAATGTCACCTTATTTGTTGGTGTTCACTTTCCTTGGCTTCACTCTCTCTTTGTCTTTGTTGTATAGCATTCTGAGTTGTTAGACGCTCGTCGAAAATTGTTACAGTGCGAACAAAAAGAACAGGAATTCCTTGCAGAGCTTGATGAAGCGCACGGTCTACTGGCTAGTAAAGAAGGTGATTGTACTCGTCTGGCGAAAGAACTCGGTTCTTCTCAAGTACGCGAGGCTCAAGCTGAAGCCAGGTGTTTACAAGAAGTACGACGTAATGAGCAACAATATTCACTTCAACTTACTGACTGCGAGAATGAGGTAAATAGTCACTTCCAATTCTCAATCTTATTAAAATGTTTAATTTTTCTTCCTATTCTTTACGATTCTGAACTCTTCCAAGAACTTTCAGTTTATTGTTTGGGTCAATGTGAAACAATGGACGGTGTTCTGGCAGGCGAAGAGGAAGATTAATTTCATTTTATTTTTTCAAGCTGCAACATCTTCGCGAAAGCCACAGCAGATTGTTTTCGCAAAAGGAAGAAGAAGATGCAACACATCGTTTGAACATTCAGAGCCTTCGAGAGAAAGAGAAAGCAAACGAAAAAGAAATTAAACGTTTAAGAAGTGATGAACAGTCATTTAGTGAGCATATGAATCATTTAAAAGAACAGCTGCAACAATTACAAGAACAGACACATGCAGCTAATGAAACCATTGTCATTAAGGAATCTGAGGTAGGGCAAAGAAAACTGTATTAACGTCTGTCTGTCTGTCTGTCTGTCTGTCTGTCTGTCTGTCTGTCTGTCTGTCTGTCTGTCTGTCTGTCTGTCTGTCTGTCTGTCTGTCTGTCTGTCTGTCTGTCTGTCTGTCTGTCTGTCTGTCTGTCTGTCTGTCTGTCTGTCTGTCTGTCTGTCTGTCTGTCTGTCTGTCTGTCTGTCTGTCTGTCTGTCTGTCTGTCTGTCTTGTGTTCTGCTTTCTTTATATTTATTTAATGTTTATTTCTGTGTTGTAGATCGCTCGTCTTCACGCCAAAGTTTCTGGTTATGAACGAGCTACTTTTGGCTCCAGATTAAATTTTGGTCCTCCTGACTCCCGTCCGTCTGTTGCTCACAACAGATCTTCCAGCCCACCATCACATGCCACTGCTACTAAAACATCATTTCCAAACTACCAATCAAGAACACCAGTAAAAAGAAGCAGTTCTGCTCATGATCTTCACAAGGCTTCTGCCACTTTGATATCATTTGGTTCGCCCTCCCATCAATCATCTTATAATGATGATGATGATGATGATGATGTAGAAACGTTACGCACAATACCAAGGCTTGTTCTAGCTTCATCATCTAGTGCTGTGAAGAAAACTACTGATAGTAACACATTTGAAAAGCTGTTTGACCGAGCTCGCCAGGAGTTACGTGCTTCAGAAGGCAAGAGTGAAACGTGGCCATCATTTGGTGGAACTTACAATGGAAACAGTGTCCTAGAAAAATCATTGAACCATGAGGACGATATACAGTGACTGATGATGATTATGGTGGCGGGGATGATGATGATGGTGATAGTGATGGTGGGGATAGTAGTGTTGATGATGGTGTTGATGGTGATGGTAGGGATTGTGGTGTTGATGATGATGGTGGGGATGATGGTGACGATGGTGTTGATAATGCTGGTGGTGATGGTGGAGATGGTGATGATGGTGGTGCTGATGGTGATGGTGGTGTTGGTGTTGATGGTGGTGTTCATGGTGATGATGGTGGTGCTGATGCTGATGGTGATGGTGGTGTTGGTGTTGATGGTGGTGTTGATGGTGATGATGGTGGTGCTGATGGTGATGGTGGTGTTGGTGATGATGGTGGTGCTGATGGTGATGGTGTTGATGGTGCTGATGGTGGTGTTGGTGTTGATGGTGGTGTTGATGGTGATGCTGATGTTGGTGTTGATGGTGGTGCTGGTGTTGATAGAGGTGGTGGTGTTGGTGGTGATGGTGGTGGTGATGATGATGGTGGTGGTAGTGGTGAAGGTGGGAATGGTGTTGATTGTTGTGTTGATAATAGTGTTGATGATTCAAACCACGTGATAATTTAGCTGTCATTTTTCCTTGTTAATATTTAAGCTAATTTGATTTAGAGATGTATATATTTAGAGTTTTTCATGTATCCATACTATAATATTTATAATGTGCGTTCAAAGCTGTACACTTTATTCTATAAAATTAAATATTCTACACGCGCGAAAATATTCGTGAGACACGCAACACGCGAGACCTACACGAACGTGTTTCGGCCCCATTCTCCTCGCCGTTCTTTCAGTTCTTTTCGCATGGTCAACCTTTAGCCGAAGCTATTTGAAGGAGTGTTAGACCTAAAAAAATATGGTAAGAAACATTTATTTTTAAATAATAAGAACAAAAAAGTGTTTTTTAATATTTGAACTTTCAAATAGCGGTAAAAGAATGGTTTTCTCGCCTGAGATGGATGTGATTTTCATGGATTCAATTTTGTATAAATTATGAAAGTTGTCTTCGATATTGTAGGGATTCGTCAAAGTGATCAAGAACAAGGCGTATTACAAGAGATTTCAAGTGAAATTTCGGCGTCGACGAGGTAAGTTACTGTAGAAATTTTTAGCAGACAAAAACTCAACAAAACAGCTTACAACTATTAGTTTTAGACTTCACGAAATTAATTATGTTTCGATTGTTTCTGAGGTCCTTTTGGGTTTTAAATGCACAGTGCCTTTCATCATGTGCTGTTGATTTCGACAATTCTACAATTATTTGTAATAAAAACAATACAGATTTTTATACAAACTGTTCACATTGCCAAAAGTACTTTTCTGTAAATAAATAATATTTACAAGATAATTCTATAAAACTAATTGTAACTCATTGATAGTATTTTCCAGAGTGGAAAGTTTGTAAAATGCGCAATGAAGATTCGTATATTTCTTACATGCGAGCAATTGTCAGCTTGAAACTGCACAACAGAGATCTTCGTTGCTCAACACAAACTTTGCAGTCTGGTCTGGCATATTGTGAGGGGGGCATTGGGATTTTTTGTATTACTGCGGAATGCGGTTGAGTGTTTAATGACAGCATCACACACAGATAGTTGCAACGGTTGATCGATCATGTTGTCAAGTGAAATTTCAAACGTTGCTATGTTGATCATTGCACGTTGCGGCCTTGTTGTCGGAGTTCGACAATGGTTAACGTTATTGAAATAAGAGTGGAGTATAACTATTATATTAAAAATCGAGTGACCCCAATATTCATTGCAAAAGATGACTTGTTATCGTTGACACATTCGAAGGATTTTATGGATTTTTAAGTTCCTCCATTTGACGAAGATGTCATCGGAAGCTGTGTCACTTCGAATGACAATTGTGGACAAAAATAGTTCTGAGGTTGACATCTCTACCAAATATTTTTCATCTCAGATGTTTTCGTTCCTCAATAAAGGAATGAAGAGTACTTTTCGTCCGTGTTGCAGTGGCAGAATAGACCGTCGCGGTTTAGTAAAAGACGTACAGAATCTCTTCTACACATTTGAGACTACGGCAGAGGAAATATTCAGGGAACGCGCGATGTCGGTGAATTTGCCAGGGAAGACACCTGGATCTGAGTCTCCGCCTTCAAGAATTATTTTATTTACTATTACTGACCTCAAATCCTTCGATAATATTTTGGCACCACATTTTGTTATTGTCAGTTAACCCTAGCAACATTCGAAATTTCACTTGACAACCTGTTCAATCAACTGTTGCAATGATCTGTGTGTCATGACGTCATTAAACACTCAACCGCATTCTGCAGTATCCATCCATTCACAGTACAGTGGAGCCTCACTATAACATGCTAGTTGCAGTCCTTAGTTGTGGCTGATTGCGAGGTATGGTTGAATCTCATTCCCAGCGCTCTTCCCACTTGATTAATATTGTGGGCTGTTTACTGGGAGTGAGATTGAATGCTGCCAGAAGCACTTTCAATTGGATGCTAACAATCCAAATCAACGTCTGTAATAAAATCAATGTGCATTTTCTGTTATATTATTCATGTTGATATATTATCCAGTGAATATCACTGAGACTAAGGACTGCGTGTTATAATGATGCATACTATAGTGAGCTCCATTGTTTTGTTATTTAGAGCACCCCCCCCCCCATGTTTTCCTCTATATATTTCACTCTTTGTTTGAATAAAGGTGTTGCTATGGAAGAGGTCTGATATTTCGAGCAGAGGCCTATTGTCTTATATTTCATTCTGACCAAATGCCTTTGCTTAAAGTGTTAGACCTTTTTTACAAGTATTTCTAAAGTATATCAATCTTTTATAATTTGTATATCTACACAATGCAGCACAGTACTGTTACCATTTAATAGGGACAATTATTAAGACTCTGGGTATAACAGGGTTTGAATTAACGGTGTGCAATGTGCAATTTGCACATCGTTTTGGCCCAAATAGTGAAAATTGCATATCACTTTTCAAAACGATGTGCAAAAAAAATCAGATTTGAGACTAATGAACATCCATCCATGTCTACAGGTAATGCAATGCCAGTCTGTTGGTACAGGTATGATTTTATAAAAAACGCTTTCGCTTTGCTCTAGCAGCGTGTTCGCAAATCTTTGAAATGAATAAAGTTGTTTTTTATCTCAATGCTCAATACAATACGACCAGACTGGTAGATGTTATATTTTTAGCCGCCATGACAGGTGTGAATTTTATAGCTGTCACCAGGCCTTATGATAATACTCAGATGTCCCATATTTGGCTTTAGTGCTTTTGTTTTGCTTTTTGAAAAGCTGTTCAATTGAAATCGCTTTCTTTACTTATGGCTTCTTTATTGAAAGGCTGTACCAGCAAAGTAAACACTGTTGATTACACCGATCTCAAATGCTGTAGTGGAGCGCATGTTCTCGACGATGGGGAGAATTAAACCGCAGCTACAAAACAGGATGTCTCGAGACAGATTGGACAGTCTATTAACTATTAAGGATTAGTGAAGAGGGTCCTTCAGTCAAGGAATACGACCTAACTGCTCCAATTGATCAGTGGTATGGTCAAAAGAAGCGCAGAATTGGATTTGGAGGCCATGTTTATCCCGTGAAACGAACGAAAAAAACAACGACACGTCCGACGCAGCGCGCCGACATGCCTACTTTTCGGATCAAGAGTCCGAAAGCGATTAGCTAAAATGCATTCAAAGTTTTAATGTCATGCTTATTTATTAAAAAAAGATTACAAATAATGTTTTAAGACTATTAAATTATTGCAGTTTGACCACAGGTTTGACTGAGTAGTTAAGATTATGACAGAGCTATTATATTTTTAGCCTTTCATTTAACCATAGTTATATTTAACACTCTTTCCAGAACCACATATTTTTGAAAAATAGTTGCACATCGTTTTTCCTCAACTAATTTGAACCCTGGGGTATAAGGTTGAGCTAAACACAGTTTCTAATGCTATTATGGAGACCAGGACCCTTCTTTTACAGTTCTTTTTTCCAATAATTGTACAATAAACAATGTAAAGCAAAAACATTGTGTGGGTACATGTACATAATTGATTTTTATTTTATATTATCTTTCATTGTAAAGAGGGTAAAACTGATTATCGTGCTCGTCAACGTTTGATCACTCAAGACAAGAATAAATACAACACTCCTAAATATCGTTTGGTTGTTCGATTTACAAACAAAGATATTATATGCCAGGTATTATATCAAAATTAATAAAATACTTTAAGAATATCACAAAAAAGTTATATAATTAATTTCAAGAATCAAAATATATTTTTAAGATTTGTTCTTTTTTATTACATGGAAATCTTGCCGTTAGCCATCGGAGTAAATTGAGATTAATGATTCTTAGATAGTTTGCTCTTTTTTTAATATTTACTGTATATCAATGTATTTTTACTGTTAAAAACAAAGGATTCTTTATATCATTATTTCAGATAGCGTATGCCAAAATTGAGGGGGATGTCATTATATGTGCTGCATATGCACATGAACTTCCCCGTTATGGTATCAAGGTGGGGCTGGCAAATTATGCATCTGCTTATTGCACCGGACTGTTAATTGCAAGAAGGGTAAGTTAGTAGGAACATTTATGGTAGTGTTATAAAAGTGGTACAGGGTGTTAGACTTATTTCATTTCTGAGTTCTTGTTAACTACATTAAAATATAATAAAGTATGATGTAATAAGAAGTAGATGTATTATAAATTATATAATTATATAATATAAAAAGGTTGGATGACTGTTCATGGTAGTGAATCTAGTGATTATTAATTAATGCATTTCACCATTGTTGGGATTTATATAATTTTCATCATTTACATTGTACATTTTCCACCTAAGGACTTTCCTCTTCAGTTCAAACAATTTACTTTACCCAAAGCTAAGGATACACTGAATTGTTGTACTTTTATTACCACTAGTTGCTAACTAAGTTGAAACTTCATGAAATTTATACTGGAAATGATGATGTGAATGGTGAAGATTATAATGTTGAAGATGTTGATGGATCACCAGGTGCTTTTCGTTGTTTCTTGGATGTTGGCCTAGCGAGGACCAGCACTGGAGCACGAGTTTTTGGTGCTTTGAAAGGAGCTTTGGATGGTGGATTGGATATCCCACATAGGTAAAAGTTTCTCAAACAGCACAAATACTAACAGTTTCTTCCAGATAAAACAGCATGTGCAATAGTTTCCTCATTACGAATGTGAAACATGTTGAGTTGTCATTTTCACACACACTGCCGTGTGGGATGCTTCACCCGCAACCCTGACCTTTAATAAACTTAAACTCTCAAACTATTTACAAGATGTCCCAGTCTAAATATCATGAACCAACTACTTTACCAGAACTGGAACCCAAAACTTATAAAATTCAATAATCTCATTATTCCTGGCTGTGGCTGACCAAGGGTGGGTGGGTGGGAAAAGGTCAGGCCAAGTGAGGCAAAACAAAAAGTAACCTTCCCCCCCTGCCCCCACTCTAGACCAGTCCCCCAGCAGTGTGTGTGAAACATTTTCTGCCTCTTTCGTTCCTCAGCTGGCAGAAAATAACACATATTTGGTTTATATGAAGCAAGAATAATTTATGGCAACACCACAAATGTAAATATTCCTTTTCTTATCTGTGCTTTAGTACATGTATTCTAAGTTAATTTTTATGAATATTTTTGTAGCACAAAGCGTTTCCCTGGTTATGACAGTGAGACCCAAGAATACAGTGCAGAGGTTCATCGTAATCATATTTTTGGACAGCATGTTGCAGAGTACATGAAACAACTGCAAGAGGATGATGAAGATGCTTTCAAAAGACAGTTTTCTAAATACAT
The DNA here is from genome assembly GCA_964035015.1 of Corallium rubrum. Classification (NCBI taxonomy): domain Eukaryota; kingdom Metazoa; phylum Cnidaria; class Anthozoa; order Scleralcyonacea; family Coralliidae; genus Corallium; species Corallium rubrum. The sequence continues at coordinate 4,465,198 of OZ036014.1, forward strand.
CAAGGAGGGTGTTGATGCTGATTCTGTAAGTAATTGAATAGTAATTTTGTCATGAAGACCAACAATTCACTGTTGCTCGCTGCATGCTTCTAGTTTTCTGTTTTTGAACATTTCAACTCACCATGATTTCTGTATTTTGGTAAGATTGAACAACTGTATAAAACTGCTCATGCAGCAATACGAGCTGATCCATCACCAAAACCTGCTGCAGGACCAGAGCGGGAAGGCAAACCAAAGAGGTAAATTTTGAAATTAATCAGTCAGAGTTACAACTGATCTACCACAGAAAATATTGCAAAGGCTTAGGTTTTACTTTAATATATCCAAGTGCGGCAAGCACTCCTATTGTAAATTTCATTTTTGCAAACCAGAACTAAAGTAGAATGCTTTATAGGTTTGGAAGATCACGACTGTCCCTGCAACAGCGAAAGGATCGTGTTGCCCAGAAGAAGAAAGCCTGGTTGAAAAAAGTCGAAGAAGAATAAGTGTATATTCTAAAAGTGAATAAAGTTAATGCAGACTATGTTGGTCTTTTGATCTGCACATAAAATGATTTTGCATTGTTTGTTTATTTGCACTGCAATAAATTTATTTTCAAGTCTTGTGTATTTTACTCTGGCTAACATACCACCAACAGGAAAGGCTTTGAAATTTTATATTTGCTTGAGATTCTCCAGACACAGGTAAAATCATCTGGTATTAGACAGAGTAAAATAATAAGGGTACAGTTTTTGTCTCACTAATATTATTAAAACTTTGTTTGAGGCCTGGGAAGTCAGATATTTTGGGGGCTTGTATTGATTTATTTAAATATATTATCTGCCTCAGACAATATTCCAAGTTATTTTTTTGCTTAAAGTTAAGTGAAGTTTGCCATTATTTTACTAAATTTCAATACGAATATTGTTTCAAGTCTTTTCATTATCTTGTTCAAGAAGTTGCTTTATTAATATCTCCACACTTTCATCATCCAATACTTTCTTCACAACATCTTGGTTCTCCTTGAGAATGTCTTCAATATTCCTAAAAGACAAACACTGAATTGAATAAGTTTCTGAGATTTGGAATGAAATACTGTCATTTTACTCTGATGAAGGGCTCTGCTTAAAATGTCAGCATTTTGTTCCAAAATATCTTGGCCGTTTACCACTTTTTTCACTTTACATGTATATATTTTACACTTTCAGATTTTAAAGCAGTTGTCTAATTTTAGTTCTCAGAATTATAATCAAATTGCAAGAACTTCCAGTCTCACAGCCTGGAAAGTTTTTTCATACACTGGATGGTAATTACAAGCTTGTGGTTGCACACCAATTGGGATTCTGGTGATTTTACCATCCAGACATGGCATTTATCTAAAGGAAACTATCCTGTCCATTCCAGTCCTGTGGAAACTTTTCCTGAGTGGAAACCAGCCTTAAGTGGAAATGCATGTCTTGCCAATATCTTTTACTGTTGTGGCAATAGAAGCGTTCCTAAAATAATTGTGCAATTCGTTTGTTCAAATTGATCAATTCATTTGATGAACTTCCTGTTTATTATTGCTAAACTTACTGTTTTGAATTTGATTGGTTCCTGGTTTTTGAATAACCAATAAGAAAAAGGATTATTTGCCAAACACCAATCAAATTCAAAACAGAATTCAAAACAGAATTCAAAACAGGAAGTTTAGTAATATTTTCATCAAATGAATTGTTCAACGTGAGGAATTCAACTGCACAATTATTTTAGGAACGCTTCTATTGCCACAACAGTAACAACAATCATACACCAAATTTTATGGATGTATCCCATGTTCACTGTCAGGATTCTAAGCTGGAAAAACCAATAGTCCAAATGAAACTTCTGATTTTTGTTCCTCTTACCTTAATTTATTAGCTGGAATTATGCATGAATCAATTCTTGCTGTAACCACCCTCCCCCCCCCTGGCAGCCCCGGGGAGCAATGCAGAAAATCAAATCCCAGGGATGTAGTGTGGGGGTTGTGTTGTGGTCAGGGTTTGAGAGGTGGATCATTTTTCCGGAGGGTTGTGACTAGGTTTAGGGTCCGGGGGGTTTTGGTTAGGTTTAGGGCTACTGGGGGTTTTTGGTTAGGTTTAGGGCTACTGGGGGGTTTTGGTTAGGTTTAGGGTTACCAAGGGGTTGGGGTATGGGGGATGAGTTTTCATTTAAAATTAAGGATTACAGTATCCTTAATTCTAGGCGAGTTGAGAATTAAGGATAATCCTTAATTTTGGATGTGAGGTTGACCTGGCTTCTAACAATCTTGTTCCCAGACCCTTCTCATGTGGGCTGTGGTCTTGGGAACAAGATTGAACTAGAATTGATCCATGCATAAATGAATGTTGTTATAAATCTGAAAAAGCTTGGGTGCCTTGTATTTCTTAATGGCTTCCGGGATATAAATTGCCTTGAAGAATTTCCTGAAATGCTGAATCAACAATTTTGCTTTTGTTAGTAAGGAAAATTTCAAAAAACTTTTTTTCACAATGAAACATAAAAATATATTTCCAAAGTCGAGGATCGTTTTGAAATTATTTACAGTAATTATAAATAAAAAGGTAGATGCTGTTACCTATTTTGATCAGCAAACCAACCAAGATTATCAGCAATAAGATGATGATTCCCACAGCCAGGACATTTAACAAGAACTACTCCTTTCTTGTACGCTAGCTTACTGAACGATTTCGAAGATCTTGTTTCGCAAACTTTACACGTGTATATAATTGCTAAACGACCCTCCGATAATTGTCCTAATTCTTTAGTTTCATCAGCTGTGCAAAGGAACCGCTTTCCACGTGAACAGCTTGGATAGTTTCGAAGAAGAACGTAAGAATTTCGTGAAGAATAATGCCTGCAGTAGCCAGGTAGAAATCTACGAAGAGAAGCCGCCATATTGGATATTACTAACATTAGTTCCCACGTCCCATGTTATGCATGCGTGCAACACGTGGACGGGATGGACTGCACGTGAACTGACATTTTAATATATAACATTTGGCATGAATGTTGAGTAATGCATGCAGGAATTTGATCTTTTTACTGTTAAAAATTGTACTTTCGTCTTTAGTCGATATATGGCAACTTTGTTAAGTCTTGTTTATTTATAAACCTTTTCCTATAAAGTATAAACTACAGCGGACGCCCTTTTCCACTTTTTGAATCCTTTTGAAAATAGACAAGACAAACTTGAAACTATTTTAAGTCTCAGTAGCCTATCAATTATTACAATATAACAAATTAATTTAATATTAATACAATAGAATAAAATTTAAGAGTAACAGAGCAATTGTTCTGATAAAATTTAGGGGTGGGGGGGGGGGGGGGGGGGGGGGGGGGAGGTGAATAGGTTTGTGGACAGGTTTTGCCCGTGAAGATCGCGATGTTTGAGATGGCCGTGATAATCGTGATTTGAGATGGTCGCGATGATCGTGATCTAAGTTAAGTGATTTCCATTTCGAAAACTCTATAGATAACTGGAAGTCGAAGACTTCATTTCTCATTTATAATCCTGGATGGCGCTATGTCATTTCATGTGTTAATAACGAAGGGGTTCGATTCTTTCTCAGGACGAAACTTTTGCTTTTTCTTTTCTTTCTTTCTCTTTCTTTTATTTTTTTTGATTATCCTTCTCAAACTCATTAATAATGCATGCACCAAAAACAAAAGAAATTAATGTTTAATCAGTGCTTTGAAATCGGAGGAAAAGTACTAGTAAAAAATTTCCCGGAGGGTTGTGGTTAGGTTTAGGGCCACCGGGGGGTTGTGGGTTAGGGTTAGGGTTGCCGGAGGGTTGTGGTTAGGTTTAGGGTAAGGTTTAGAGGTTAGGGTTGGGGTGTGGGGGTTGGGAATTAGTATTTAAAATTAACGATTATTTCCTCCGCATAGGTTTAAAAAAAAAACCCCGACACTTTTCAAGTTAGGGTTACCCCCGGGAAATTCACATTTTTGAGATTAGGGTTAGGGGGTTAGGGAAGGGTTTCATTAATAACCTCTTTATTAAACAATTTCCAGTAACTTACTGGATACAATGTGTATATAATGTCTAGTAGTTTATTAGGTACAACGTGCGGATCGGCTGATTTCCGATCATGGTCTTTTGGCGAGTTTCAGGGTGTTGCGCGCGCATCATTTTTCAAAGGAACTGGCAGCTCCACTCAAAGTAAACATACTGTTGAAGATGAACAAAGTATAGATACAGTTTCTGGATGTTTAACACTGTTATTATGCTGTTGGTGGTTCGCTAGCAAGCATGTTTGCCATATTGCTTACTTTGTGGGGGGCTCGCCAAGAGCCCGCCAATTCCTTTGCAAAACGATGCGGGCTCAACACTGAAACACGCCTATTGAAAGAAATGGTGACGTATACTTTTTGATTGGTAGAAATCACTGATCTCAAATAATATATATTATTTGAGATCAGTGGTAGAAATAGGGGGTGAGCATGCGATGGATTGGGGTCAGTGGTTGATGCGTTGAATGTTTGACGTCATTCTTGTTGGGAGAATCGTAGAAGCAAGATGGCGGGCACGTGTAGGCAGAAGAGACGTGAGTTTTGATGACTTTATTGCTGCTAAAATGGTTCTTTTTCAAAAGATAGCAGGCCACACATGAAGAAGAAGAAGAAGAATCAAAGATATAGAACAGTTGTCTAAATGAATAATTTATCTGAAACAAACAAGGTAAAATCCGTTTAATAAGCTTGGATGTTTAAGATTGGAGGGTGAGTCAATGGTTGATTGCTTTTGGGAAAGTCCAGAGAGGTGGTGGTTGGTGGGGAGGTGCTATATTATGGGGATATGTATATTTCTGGCACAACATGAGGGCTCTCTTGATCAGCAGGTGGGGTGGGTGTTGGTTGTTCACTTGGTGTTGCAGGAGCTTGGTTTGTTTCTTGAACAGTGACATTCTCTATTTTCTATTACATATGTACGTGTATGTTGGAAACGTTTTGTTGTTTGTTTGTAAAATTGTGCTCTTGGCTACCCTAAAATCTCAGAGCCACAACACCCCTGGGTCCAGACTAGAAAGTTTGTAAAATGTATATTTGGAGTGGTGTTGGTGTTGGAGCTGTTCATTGGGGGGTGGGGGGGGGGGGGGGGGGTGGGGTGGGGGGTAGTCATGCAAGTCCATAATTTTCTGACAGGTGTATAACTTTACTGGGGTTGCAAAGCATATTTCACCAACAACTACATTTCTGACAAATATCAGAATTGTAAGCCCCACAAGCCTCCATCACTCGGTTGGAGTTAAATTTTGACCATCATTTTACACAAGCATTTTGTGAAAATAGTGTGGGCTTATGCATCAAAAAATAACTGGCTTGTCTGAAGTCTGAACTATAACTTTTCAAGTTTATTAAAATGAATTTTCTTTTTTGTATTTTAGAAATATAATTGGGCACATAATGGCCATCATCTTGGATTACAAGGAATCTTACAGATCACACGAGACTATGCAATTATGTGAGAATTTCTTTCTTTCTTTGATAGTATTATGTTGTGTGCTGGAAAATAATTATATTCATGGTATAAATGAAGTTTGGAACTTAAAATTTATGATACGGTCTTTATTCTAAAAACTGTTGACTATTTCAGATTGTATATCAAAACATCAGTATATTTTATTAAACCATTCTCAGCAGCTTACCATCTTTTCGCTTTGCTCTATCTAAAACACTGCCTAGACAACACACTGACTATGTTTTTACATCTATTGAAAAAAGTTAAAATTAGGTCTTGGTTGCATGGTCCCTCTTTCTCAGCATTTTTTTCCAAAATAAAAGCCTGTTAAAAAAGCACAAGTTTCTGTCTTAATTTAACCAATGAATACAACATTTGTATGAACTGAAATGAGTTTAAATGTCTTGGAAAGTATTTGTTGTACACATTTAATGTCGCTGGTGTGTTTTACAACAGAGTTTGGGTTTTGTTTCTTCGAAGAAAAACTAGTTTGAGCTGGGCAAAAATTTGGCTGTAATCAGGTTTTTTTCCAATGCATTGCTTATTTATCAGAGAAATGTTCTCAACCATCAAAAAGCAATAAAACAACTACATATATCAATGTTTAATTTATACCAAGAATATTATTTTCTTAATACAACATTAAACTATTGAATCAACTTACTGTAGTTAATTTAAAAGCTTGGACATTTTTGGATAAAAAAATGGAGCTAAACAAAAAGTTGTTTTAAATGTCCAATAATTTTTATAATTCTGTGGATTATATCAAGTTATAAACTACAACTTCAAGTACTTTTTTCTGTTGTTAAAAAAATATCTTTTTGTTCTATTTTATTGGGATTTGAATTTCAAATTGTTTTTGTTCTTAGCCAAATTATTTTTATCTAAAAACATCATTTTTAATTAGTTATAATTAAGTATAAGCAATCATAGATATCAGTGTAGATGATTTGTGATTGGAAAGTTAAAATACTTCTTAAATGATTACTGTTTGAACACTGGGAAAGACCAGAAAAACTCGACTTTGAAAGAATACAATATATTCCTTTATTCCTTGACATTCGCAATAAACGTGGACTTGAAAAACATTTATATACAGATATTTCTTTATTTAGTTGTCTATGCATGTATGTGTTTGCATATTTATTTATTTATTTGTTTATTTATTTATTTATTTATTTATTTGTTCATTTATTTGTTTATTTATTTATTTGTTTATTTATTTATTTACTTCTTTATTTATTTATTTATTTATAATTTGAATTATCTTATTTGAATTAGTTTTGAATGAAGTTTTACGTTGATTTTTAATTTGAGCATATATTTATGGAGCATATATTTGACTGCTGTTTGTTTTGGGGGCTTTGGTCTTTTGTCATTGTTCCTTTAACCAGAGGCCGAATGTGCAACAGCATTATAATGTCTAATATATGTGATTTTTAATTTGAGCATCCTGTATGTTCTAAGCAGGTTTTTGGATTTCTTATTTATTCAGTTTTATTTTTTATTTATTTATTTATTGAATTTATTTGATTATTTATTAATTTATTTATCTATTTATTTGTTTGTTTGTTTGTTTGTTTGTTTGTTTGTTTGTTTGTTTGTTTGTTTGTTTGTTTGTTTGTTTGTTTGTTTGTTTGTTTGTTTGTTTGTTTATTTAGCTACGTATTTATTTATTTATGATTTACGTTACGTCACTTTACATTACGTCACTCTACATTACGTCGCTGTACATTGCGTAATTTTATATTACGTCACTTTACATTACGTCACTTTACATTCATTTCACATTACGTCACATTTACATTATGTCACGTTACGTCACTTTTACGTTACCTCACTTTACGTTACGTCACTTTTACGTTACGTCACTTTACCTCACTTTTACGTTACCTCGCTTTACGATACGTCACTTTTACGTTACGTCACTTTACGTCACTTTTACGTTACGTCACTTTACGTCACCTTTACGTTACCTCGCTTTACCTCAGTTTCACTTCACTTTACCTCAGTCTCACTCCGCTTCATTTTAAGAAGTATTTTAGCCTTTTATTGGGTACCCAACTAGCTCAATATTATTATATTTTGGGTACCCAGTCACCTAATTATAAATCTTTACTTGTAATTACTTTATGGACACTAGTAGCGGAAATAAATATATTGTTGTTGCTGTTTCAACTCACTATAGTATACATGGTTGAAAATACTTAATGAGATGGTAAACCTGAAATTTATTTTCTATATTCTTATTTTTCTGTCAGATTTCGGAGGTGTAATTTTCTGAATGTTTTTTATTGAGTGTTTAAATACATTTGAATAATACTGTTTTCCAAGAAACTTGGAAATTATTTTGGCTACATGAAACTAGGTCCGTATGTGAAATGATGGATAAAAGGAATAAAGTTCGCGGTTCTGAGATCATGAAGTTTATTTGGTTCTGGTACGATCACAGTAGGGGTTCACAGAAATCGATAACGTGGTTCCAATAAACCTGGATATTGCATTCAGAGCGTTTTTGGTTCTCTAGATATTCGTTGAGTAATGCCCCTAGATCACTATGTATTGGTCCACTTATTCGACATGTATTTTGTTCCAATGAACTAGAAAAAGTATTTGGGTTGCGGTTAAATACTTAACTGATCACATACTGATTCGAAATCATGAAAAATGATAAAAATATTAATAGGTTGGGGGAGAATTACACCTTCGAAATGGTATGTGGTAAGTAGTAAAAACATGAGGTATAACAAGATAAAATAACTTCATATTCGCCACTTTCTGCATTTCCATAATACTTTGCGCTTTTGACCCGCCATGATCTTAGGCCGTTGACAAAGTGAACAAGACAGAAACGTATGTTTTCTGTAGGCCTAACTATTTTATACATTTTTTTTTCTAAATAACTTTTGGATTTCTATAATTTTCTTGTAAGAGGGCATAAAAAATGATTTTACCTTCCTCCTTCATGGTGCAAACATCACGGTATTTGCGAAAGTGGCGAATTTGTAAATAGTCAGGTTTACCATCTTTTTCAATGTAGCTCTAAAACGATTTTTCCACATTGAAAAATGCAAACACTGAAATATAATTCTAGGAATAGCAACCGCTTTGCTTAGAACGTGTTTTTTCATTTGATCTGAAGTTGTTTTAAAAAGAAAGGCAAATTTGAACTTTAATGGAACGACTGTTATTAGGCATTTTGCAACGAAACATTGCTAAGTTCTAGCACTTTTATCAATGCAATTTTTATTCTAATAATACATGCCATTGTTAGAGGAAAATTTGGAAGTTAGAGCTATACCATAAGTATTTTCACTCCGTGTTTAGAAATATTCTATTGTAAAAGTATTAGATGTTTGTGAAAGCTGCTCGCCTAGATTAGTGTAGTTTTAAGAAAGACTCTTTGTGGTGGTGGTGACTGAGTCAATGAAATGTTTCTCACAGGTTTAGCTATAGTTATGTGTCTGGTTTATGTAGGAGTTGTGGTTAGGTATAGGCACGGTGGGTGTTGTAGTCGGTCTATTGTTGTCGATATTGTCTGTCATTGTCTGTTCGTTCGTTCGTTCGTTCGTTCGTTCGTTCGTTCGTTCGTTCGTTCGTTCGTTCGTTCGTTCGTTCGTTCGTTCGTTCGTTCGTTCGTTCGTTCGTTCGTTCGTTCGTTCGTTCGTTCGTTCGTTCGTTCGTTCGTTCGTTCGTTCGTTCGTTCGTTCGTTCGTTCGTTCGTTCGTTCGTTCGTTCGTTCGTTCGTTCGTTCGTTCGTATGATATTGTGATAAGTCTTTTGTGAGTTGCTGATAATGGTTGTGATTGGTTAGACTGTTCTTGTTCAAAGTGTGTGTAGCAACTTTTCATTGTAAGTTGTTGTCTGTAGTTGGTACAGTAAGTAATAATGCACTCTGTCGAGTCTTAGTTAATGTTGTGTTTGGTATGTCGGTGGTGTTTCACAATGTGGTTAGTTCTGTCTTTGTTTGTGTTCAGTTAGTCTCGTTTTCAGGTTTCTGCAAGTCTCACCAATGTATGTGGTCTGGCAGTAGCCGCATTTGCTCTTGTAAACTGCGTCCTGTCTGCCTTGAGTCAGTAAATTACATGGAGAGTTGGTGAGACTGGCAGAAAACGAGACTAACTAAACACAAACAAGCGAACTACGTTGCGGAACACTACCGACAAACCAAACCCAACATTGATTGGGACTCGACAGAGTGCATTACATATTGCATCAACAACAGTCAATGACTTACATTGGAAAGTTGGTACTCAATCTTAGAACAACAACCGTTAAACCAACCACAACAACTACCAGCACATTACAAGACTTATTCACAACCTCATATACGAATTAACAAACAATAGACTTATTTTGAACAAACCAACAGACAATATCCTCAACAATAGACTGACTCCTACACCCATCTTCTCCATACTGTACATACCCTCAACTCATACACATGAATGTATCATAAGACACACAAGTATAGTCGAAGCTGTGAGAAATATTTCACCTTGAAGATGACTGCTATTAAGTTTGTCGAAACGCAAGTCACTACCACTACCACCAATAGTCTTCCTTAAGACTACACTAATCTAGACAAGCAACTATTGCAAACATTAATACTTCTAATGCTTCTTTACCTTGTAAAAATACTCTTAACTATCATAAGTACACTGTTAATCTCAATGAGTTAACTTTTACTGCAAAATGAGTCTAAGTCTTTTTGCAGTAAGACTAACTCCTTGACATTACCAGTGTATAGATAAGTATTTGTACATCCTCCTTGATTGTTCAAATAAAGTTCCTAAAAACAAGGCTGAGCAGGTGCATAAAAGAGATAGTGCATATAAAAAGACTTTTTCCTCCCCCACCTTCTCGCCTCTCACTTCCTCCCCCACCTTCTCGCCTCTCGCTTCTCTCCTTTCTCACTCTTCCTTGGACCAACCGTGTATTCGAACCACACCTTCCTCGCGTGTAAGTCACTGGTCTTCACCACTGCGCCATCATGACCATCATACTAGCTAAATTTTTTAACTAGTATTTAACCTAACCATTTTGCCACTCCCCTAAAAATTCATAGCTAAAAATCCCGACCGTGCCAGGATTCGAACCACACCTAACCCAGGGTGTAAGTCACTGTTCTTCACCACCGCACCACCACGTCTTTCACACTAGCCAAAGTTTGAAACTAGTATTCCAGGCAACAATTTTGTCACTCCCCTAAAATTTCATAGATAAAAATAACGACCCTGCCAGGGTTCGAACCACACCTACCTCGGGTGTTAGTCACTGACCTTCACCACTGCGCTGCCAAGACTTAGATGCGAACTGATGTTTAAAGCTTGTACTTAAACGCACAGAATCATGGTGGGGACGGCAATGTTTGCTATACCCCTACCCCCCTTTTAGGTTTGTTTCCTCCTACCCCCCTTAAGCTATCAACAGTTGTTAACACTCAGAGATACCATGGGTTGTAGACCGTAGTGAAACCGCTACAACCACCACGTGTTTTTCCTTGTTAAACAATAGGAGTGCCGTGCTCTTATAGCAACACACACGACGTCTCCAATTATTGTGGGACAGACTTAGTCCACTCATAGCGACTGTAGGAGTGTCAGGAACACTGTATCCACAGGAGTGTCCGGAACACTAGTAGCACTCCTAGGAGTGTCCGGAACACTAGTAGCACTCCTAGGAGTGTCTGGAACACTGAGAACATGCGGAAGAGTGTCCGGAACACTGATAGTATGCGTAAGAGTGCCAGGAACACTTGTAGCATGCGCAGAAGTGTCAGGAACACTTGTTGCATTCATAGGAGTGTCCGTGATACATGTGGCATCCGTAGGAGTGCCAGCAACACTTGTAGCAACCGTAGGAGTGCCAGGAACACTTGTAGCAACCGTAGGAGTGCCAGGAACACTTGTAGCAACCGTAGGAGTGCCAGGAACACTTGTAGCAACCGTAGGAGTGCCAGCAACACTTGTAGCAACCGTAGGAGTGCCAGCAACACTTTTAGCAACCGTAGGAGTGCCAGCAACACTTGTAGCAACCGTAGGAGTGCCAGCAACACTTGTAGCAACCGCAGGAGTGCCAGGAACACTTGTAGCAACCGTAGGAGTGCCAGCAACAATTGTAGCAACCGCAGGAGTGCCAGGAACACTTGTAGCAACCGTAGGAGTGCCAGCAACACTTGTAGCAACCGTAGGAGTGCCAGCAACACTTGTAGCAACCGTAGGAGTGCCAGCAACACTTGTAGCAACCGTAGGAGTGCCAGCAACACTTGTACCAACCGTAGGAGTGCCAGCAACACTTGTAGCAACCGTAGGAGTGCCAGCAACACTTGTAGCAACCGTAGGAGTGCCAGGAACACTTGTAGCAACCGTAGGAGTGCCAGGAACACTTTTAGCAACCGTAGGAGTGCCAGGAACACTTGTAGCAACCGTAGGAGTGCCATAGGAGTGCCAGGAACACTTGTAGCATGCCTAGGAGTGTCCGGAACACCTGTAGCATCCTTAGTTATGTCCCGAAAACTAATAGCAAGCTTAGGAATGTCCAGAACACTAATGGCATGCGTAGGAATGCCAGAGAGACTTCTGGCGTGCGTAGGGAGTGCCAGAAATACTTGTAGCATCCGTAGGAGTACCAGGAAAACTTGTAGCATGACACTCTTACGGATGCTACAAGTGTTCCTGACACTTCTACGGTTGCTACAAGTGTTCCCGACACTTCTACGGTTCCTACAAGTGTTCCTGACACTTCTACGGGCGCTACAAGTGTTCCGGACACTCCTACGCATGCTACAAGTGTTCCTGACACTCCTACGGTTGCTACAAGTGTTCCGGACACTCCTACGCATGCTACAAGTGTTCCTGACACTTCTACGGGCGCTACAAGTGTTCCGGACACTCCTAGACATGCTACAAGTGTTCATGGCACTCCTACGGTTGCTACATGTGTTCCGGACACTCTTACGCATGCTACAAGTGTTCTTGACACTTCTGCGCATGTTACAAGTGTTCCCGACACTTCTACGCATACTATCAATGTTCCGGAAACTCCTACGCATGTTCTCAGTGTTCCGGACACTCCTAGTTGTGCTACTAGTGTTCCGGACACTCCTGTGGATACTATCAGTGTTCCGAACACTCCTACAGTCGCTATGAGTGGACTAAGTCTGTCCCACAATAATTGGAGACGTCGTGTGTGTTGCTATAAGAGCACGGCACTCCTATTGTTTAACAAGGAAAAACACGTGATGGTTGTAGCGGTTTCACTACGGTCTACAACCCAAGGTATCTCTGAGTGTTAACAACTGTTGATAGCTTAAGGGGGTAGGGGGAAACAAACCTAAAGGGGGCGTAGGGGTATAGCAAACATTGCCGTCCCCACCATGATTCTGTGCGTTTAAGTACAAGCTTTAAACATCAGTTCGCATCTAAGTCTTGACAGCGCAGTGGTGAAGGTCAGTGACTAACACCCGAGGTAGGTGTGGTTCGAACCCTGGCAGGGTCGTTATTTTTATCTATGAAATTTTAGGGGAGTGACAAAATTGTTACCTGAAATACTAGTTTCAAACTTTGGCTAGTGTGAAAGACGTGGTGGCGCGGTGGTAAAGAACAGTGACTTACACCCTGGGTAGGTGTGGTTCGAATCCTGGCACGGTCGGGATTTTTAGCCATGAATTTTTAGGGGAGTGGAAAAATGGTCAGGTTAAATACTAGTTAAAAAATTTAGCTAGTATGATAGTCATGATGGCGCAGTGGTGAAGACCAGTGACTTACACGCGAGGAAGGGTGTGGTTCGAATACACGGTTGGTCCAAGGAAGAGTGAGAAAGGAGAGGAGAAAGTGAGAGGCGAGAAGGTGGGGGAGGAAGTGAGAGGCGAGAAGGTGGGGGAGGAAGTGAGAGGCGAGAAGGTGGAAAAAGTCTTTTTATATGCACTGTCTCTTTTATGCACCTGCTCAGCGTTGTTTTTAGGAACTTTATTTGAACAATCAAGGAGGATGCACAAATACTTACCTACACACTGGTAATGTCAAGGAGTTAGTCCTTCTGCAAAAAGACTTAGACTCATTTTGCAGTAAAAGTTAACTCATTGACATTAACAGTGTACTTATGATAGTTAAGAGTATTTTTACAAGGTAAAGAAGCATTAGAAGTATTAATGTTTGCAATAGTTGCTTGTCTAGATTAGTGTAGTCTTAAGGAAGTCTATTGGTGGTAGTGACTTGCGTTTCGACAAACTTAATAGCAGTCATCTTCAAGGTGAAATGTTTCTCACAGCTTCGACTATACTTGTGTGTCTTATGATACATTCATGTGTATGAGTTGAGGGTATGTACAGTATGGAGAAGATGGGTGTAGGAGTCAGTCTATTGTTGAGGATATTGTCTGTTGGTTTGTTCAAAATAAGTCTATTGTTTGTTAATTCGTAGATGAGGTTGTGAATAAGTCTTGTAATGTGCTGGTAGTTGTTGTGGTCGGTTTAACGGTTGTTGTTCTAAGATTGAGTACCAACTTTCCAGTGTAAGTCATTGACTGTTGTTGATGCAATAAGTAATGCACTCTATCGAGTTCCAATCAACGTTGGGTTTGGTTTGTCGGTAGTGTTCCGCAACGTAGTTCGCTTGTTTGTGTTTAGTTAGAGTCGTTTTCTGCCAGTCTCACCAACTCTCCATGTAATTTACTGACTCAAGGCAGACAGGACGCAGTTTACAAGAGCAAATGCGGCTACTACAAGACCACATTCATTGGTGAGACTTGTAGAAACGTGAAAACGAGACTAACTGAACACAAACAAAGACAGAACCACATTGTGAAACACCACCGACATACAAACACAACATTAACTGAGACTCGACAGAGTGCATTATTACTTACTGTACCAACTACACACAACAACTTACAATGAAAAGTTGCTACTGTACACACACTTTGAACAAGAACAGCCTAACCAACAGGGTTGCTAGATTGCTGAATAAATAAGCCAAACATTGTTATAAGCGGCCCTTTGATTTCTTTGTTTCCAACAAAGAAAACAAAAGGTTATTATAATAATATTTGGCTTATTTATTCAGCAATCTAGCAACCCTGCTAACCAATCACAACCATTATCAGCAACTCACAAAAGACTTATTCACAATATCATATATACGAACGAACGAATGAACGAACAATGCACTTATTTTGAATAAACCGACAGACAATATCGACAACAATAGATCAACTACAACACCCACCGTTCTTATACCTAACCACAACTCCTACATAAACCAGACACATAACTATAGCTGAACCTGTGAGAAACATTTCATATTGACTCAGTCACCACCACCACAAATAGTCTTTCTTATAACTACACTAATTTAGACAACAACTTTCACAAACATCTAATACTTTTACAATAGAATATTTCTAAACATGGAGTGAAAATACTTATGGTATAGCTCTAACTTCCAAATTTTCCTCTAACAATGGCATGTATTATTAGAATAAAAATAGAATTGATAAAAGTGCTAGAACTTAGCAATGTTTCGTTGCAAAATGCCTAATAACAATCGTTCCATTAAAGTTCAAATTTTCCTTTCTTTTTAAAACAACTTCAGATCAAATGAAAAAACACGTTCTAAGCAAAGCGGTTGCTATTCCTAGAATTATATTTCAGTGTTTGCATTTTTCAATGTGGAAAAATCGTTTTAGAGCTACATTGAAAAAGATGGTAAACCTGACTATTTACAAATTCGCCACTTTCGCAAATACCGTGATGTTTGCACCATGAAGGGAGGAAGGTAAAATCATTTTTTATGCCCTCTTACAAGAAAATTATAGAAATCCAAAAGTTATTTAGAAAAAAAAATGTATAAAATAGTTAGGCCTACAGAAAACATACGTTTCTGTCTTGTTCACTTTGTCAACGGCCTAAGATCATGGCGGGTCAAAAGCGCAAAGTATTATGGAAATGCAGAAAGTGGCGAATATGAAGTTATTTTATCTTGTTATACCTCATATTTTTACTACTTACCACATACCATTTCGAAGGTGTAATTCTCCCCTAACCTATTAATATTTTTATCATTTTTCATGATTTCGAATCAGTATGTGATCAGTTAAGTATTTAACCGCAACCCAAATACTTTTTCTAGTTCATTGGAACAAAATACATGTCGAATAAGTGGACCAATACATAGTGATCTAGGGGCATTACTCAACGAATATCTAGAGAACCAAAAACGCTCTGAATGCAATATCCAGGTTTATTGGAACCACGTTATCGATTTCTGTGAACCCCTACTGTGATCGTACCAGAACCAAATAAACTTCATGATCTCAGAACCGCGAACTTTATTCCTTTTATCCATCATTTCACATAGTGACCTAGTTTCATGTAGCCAAAATAATTTCCAAGTTTCTTATTCTAATTTATTTAAACACTCAATAAAAACATTCAGAAAATTACACCTTCGAAATCTTCAGAAAAATAAGAAAATAGAAAATAAATTTCAGGTTTACCATCTCATTAAGTATTTTCAACCATGTATACTATAGTGAGTTGAAACAACAACAACAATATATTTATTTGCACTACTAGTGTCCATAAAGTAATTACAAGTAAAGATTTATAATTAGGTGACTGGGTACCCAAAATAACAGGGTTCGAAATAGCAGCCGGCTGCCGGCGATAGCCGGCAGTTTTAGGACATTGCCGGCAATTTCTAATTTCAAAATATAACTAAACTTTGGGTTATCGGCGAAATTGCTTTTGCCAAGATCAGAATTGTGGTAATTTGTTTTGATTTCTCTGTATATGATCGAAAAGAAACCAGTATTTGGTTTACAATGCTTTATTTGGGCCTATGTCCAGAACGTAACATTGCTGCTTGGGAAACAGCCGGCAAAAATTTTGACCTACAAAAAACAGTCGACAAAATTAGGCATATTTTCTGAACGTTATTTCGAACCCTGAAATATAATATTGAGCTAGTTGGGTACCCAATAAAAGGCTAAAATACTTCTTAAAATGAACTGGAGTGGAGTGAAGCGGAGTGACATGAAATGAAGAGAAGTAAAGTGACGTAATGTAAGGTGACGTAACGTAAAGTGACGTAACGTAAAGTGACGTAACGTAAAAGTGACGTAACGTAACGTGACGGAATGTAAAGTGACGTAATGTAAGGTGACGTAACGTAAAGTGACGTAACGTGACGTAACGTAAAAGGTAAGGAATGTAAAGTGATGGAATGTGAAGTGACGTAGTGTAAAGTGACGGAATGTGAAGTGACGTAGTGTAAAGTGACGTAATATAAAGTGACGTAATGTAAAGTGACGTAACGTAAAGTGACGTAACGTAACGTAGTGTAAAGTCACGTAATGTAAAGTGACGTAACGTAACGTGACGTGATGTAAAGTGACGTAATGTAAGGTGGCGTAAAGTAAAGTGACGTAACGTAAAAGGGAGGTAATGTAAAGTGACGGAATGTGAAGTGATGTAATGTAAAGTGACGTAGTGTAAAGTGACGGAATGTGAAGCGATGTAATGTAAAGTGACGGAATGTGAAGTGATGTAATGTAAAGTGACGTAGTGTAAAGTGACGGAATGTGAAGTGATGTAATGTAAAGTCACGTAACGTAAAACGGACGTAATGTAAAGTGACGGAATGTGAAGTGACGTAATGTAAAGTGACGTAGTGTAAAGTGATGGAATGTGAAGTGACGTAATGTAAAGTGACGTAATATAAAGTGACGTAATGTAAAGTGACGTAATGTAAAGTCACGTAGTATTAAGTGACGTAATGTAAAGTGACGTAACGTAAAAGGGAGGTAATGTAAAGTGACGGAATGTGAAGTGATGTAATGTAAAGTGACGTAGTGTAAAGTGACGGAATGTGAAGTGATGTAATGTAAAGTGACGGAATGTGAAGTGATGTAATGTAAAGTGACGTAGTGTAAAGTGACGGAATGTGAAGTGATGTAATGTAAAGTCACGTAACGTAAAACGGACGTAATGTAAAGTGACGGAATGTGAAGTGACGTAATGTAAAGTGACGTAGTGTAAAGTGATGGAATGTGAAGTGACGTAATGTAAAGTGACGTAATATAAAGTGACGTAATGTAAAGTGACGTAATGTAAAGTCACGTAGTATTAAGTGACGTGATGTAAAGTGACGTAACGTAAAGTGACGTAATATAAAGTGAAGTAATGTAAAGTGACGTAGTGTAAAGTGACCTAATGCAAAGTGACGTAACGTAACGTAATGCTAGGTGACGGAATGTAAGGTGACGTAACGTAAAGTGACGTAATGTAAAGTGACTTAGTGTAAAGTGACGTAACGTAAAGTGACATAACGTAAAGTGACACAATATAAAGTGATGTAATGTAAAGTGACGTAATGTAAAGTGACGTAATGTAAAGTAACGTAATGTAAAGTGACGTAATGTAAAGTGACGTAATGTAAAGTAACGTAACGTAAAAGGGACGTGATGTAAAGTGACGGAATGTGAAGTGATGTAATGTAAAGTGACGTAGTGTAAAGTGACGGAATGTGAAATGACGTAATGTAAAGTGACGTAGTGCAAAGTGACGGAATGTGAAGTGACGGAATGTGAAGTGACGTAATGTAAAGTGACGTAATATAAAGTGACGTAATGTAAAGTGACGTAATGGAGTCACGTAGTGTTAAGTGACGTAATAAAGTGACGTAGTGCAAAGTGACGGAATGTGAAGTGACGGAATGTGAAGTGACGTAATGTAAAGTGACGTAATATAAAGTGACGTAATGTAAAGTGACGTAATGGAAAGTCACGTAGTGTTAAGTGACGTAATGTAAAGTGACGTAACGTAAAGTGACATAATATAAAGTGACGTAATGTAAAGTGACTTAGTGTAAAGTGCCGTAATGTAAAGTGACGTGACGTACAGCGACGTAATATAAAGTGATGTAATGTAAAGTGACGTAACGTAATATAAAGTGACGTAATGTAAAGTGACGTAATGTAAAGTTACGTAGTGTAAAGTGACGTAGTGTAAAGATGGAATGTGAAGTGACGTAATGTAAAGCAACGTAATGTAAAGTGACGTAATGTGAAGTGACGTAACGTAAAGTGACGTAATGCAAAGTGACGTAGTGTAAAGTGACGTAATGTAAGGTGACGTAACGTAAAGTGACGTAACGTAAAAGGGACGTAATGTAAAGTGACGGAATGTGAAGTGACGTAATGTAAAGCGACGGAACGTGAAGTGACGTAATGTAAAGTGACGTAGTGTAAAGTGACGTAGTGTAAAGTGACGGAATGTGAAGTGACGTAATGTAAAGTGACGTAGTGAAAAGTGACGTAATGTAAAGTGACGTAACGTAAAGTGACGTAATATAAAGTGACGTAATGTAAAGTGACGTAGTGTAAAGTGACCTAAGGTAAAGTGACGTAACGTAACGTAATGCAAAGTGACGGAATGTAAGGTGACGTAACGTAAAGTGACGTAACGTAAAAGGGACGTAATGAAAGGGACGGAATGTAAAGTGACGTAGTATAAAGTGACGTAATCTAAAGTGACGTAATGTAAAGTGACGTAATCTAAAGTGACGTAATGTAAAGTGACGTAGTGTAAAGTGACGTAATGTAAAGTAACGTAATGTAAAGTGACGTAATGTAAAGTGACGTAATGTAAAGTAACGTAACGTAAAAGGGACGTGATGTAAAGTGACGGAATGTGAAGTGATGTAATGTAAAGTGACGTAGTGTAAAGTGACGGAATGTGAAGTGACGTGACGTAAAGTGACGTAACGTAAAAGGGACGTAATGTAAAGTGACGTAGTGTGAAGTGATGGAATGTGAAGTGACGTAATGTAAAGCAACGTAATGTAAAGTGACGTAATGTAAAGTGACGTAACGTAAAGTGACGTAACGTAAAAGGGACGTAATGTAAAGTGACGGAATGTGAAGTGACGTAAGTGACGTAATGTAAAGTGACGTAGTGTAAAGTGACGGAATGTGAAGTGACGTAATGTAAAGTGACTTAGTGTAAAGTGACGTAATATAAAGTGACGTAATGTAAAGTGACGTAATGTAAAGTGACGTAATGTAAAGTGACGTAATGTAAAGTGACGTAATGCAAAGTGACATAATGTAAAGTGACGTAATGTAATGTGACGTAATGTAAAGTGACGTAGTAAGGTGACGTAATGTAAATCATAAATAAATAAATAAGTAGCTAAATAAATAAATAAACAAACAAACAATCAAACAATAGATAAATAAATTAATAAATAATAAAATAAATAAAAGAAAAAACCTGAAAAAATAAGAATCCAAAAAAACTGCCTAGAACATACAGCTGTCTTCGTCTTTGATTCCCTCTCCCCAAAGGGAGGGTTGACTCACATATATTAGACATTATAATGCTGTTGCACATTCGGCCTCTGGTTAAAGGAACAATGACAAAAGACCAAAGTCCCCCAAACAAACAGCAGTCAAATATATGCTCCATAAAGGATAGCCTTACCCTTGAGGATGCTCAAATAAAAAATCAACATAAAACTTCATTCAAAACTAATTCAAATAAGATAATTCAAATTATAAATACATAAATAAATAAATAAATAAATAAATAAATAAATAAATAAATAAACAAATAAATAAATAAAGAAGTAAGTAAATAAAATAAATAAATAAATAAACAAATAAATAAATAAACAAATAAATAAATAAACAAATAAATAAATAAACAAATAAATAAATAAATAAGTAAATAAAATAAATAAACAAATAAATAAATAAACAGATAAATAAATAAATAAATATCTGTCTATAAATGTTTTAGAGTCCATGTTTGTTGTCAAAGTATAAAGGAATATATTGTATTCTTTCAAAGTCGCGTTTTTCTGTTCTTTCCCAGTGTTCAAACAGTAATAATTTAAGAAGTATTTTAACTTTCCAAGCACAAAGCATTTACACTAATATCCATGATTACATGTACTTAATTATAACTAATTAAAAGCTTGACATTTTTGGATTAAAAACAATTTGGCTGAGAACAAAAACAATCTTAAATTCAAATCTCAATAAAATAAAATAAAACAATATTTTTAACAACAGGGAAAATACTTGAAATTGTACTTTAACTAGCTGTTTCATTCTTAAAACAAATATATTATATGGTAACTTGATATAATCGACAGAATTATAACAATCATTGGATCATTTGAAATCATTAAAATTCTTTTTCTAAAAATAAGTGGGTTTTTTACTATTGTTTAGCTTATTTTTTATCCAAAAATGTCCAAGCTTTTAAATTAGGTAACTTGATTCAATATTTAGTTTAATGTTGTATTAAGAAAATAGTATTCTTGGTATAAATTAAACATTGATATATGTAGTTGTTTTATTGCTTTTTGATGGTTGAAAAACAATTCTTTGATAAATACTGTACTTGAAAAAAAATTGATTACAGCCTTCAAAACTGAAACACTTCAATTTGTTAACCTCAGAAGACAGCAAATTTTTGCAAAGCTCAAACTATAGCTTTCCTTTGAAGAAACAAAACACAAACTCTGCCGTAAAACACAACAGCAACATCAAATGTGTACAACAAATACTTTCCAAGATGTTTAAACTTGGTTCAATGAGTTCATACAAGTGTCATACTCATTGGTTAAATTAACATACATGTGCTAAAATAGAGTGTTGTGTAGGCAGTGTAAGATAGAGCAAAGTGAAAAGATGGTAAACTGCTGAGAATAGTTTTGATAATGAAATACATGTACTGACATTTTGATATACAATCCGAAATGTATCAAAAATTTTAAATTCCAAACTTCATTTATACCATGAATGTTATTTTCCAGCAAACAACAAAATACTATTAAATAAATAAATATATTCTCACATAATTGCATGGTCTCATGTGATCTGTAAGATTCCTGATGCATTGAAGATGTCATCTACATGTGTTATTTCTAAAATACAAAAAGACAAATTCATTTTAATAAACCTGAAGTTATAGAACAGCAAACCCACACTATTTTCACAAAATGCTTGTGAAAAATGGTGGCCAAAATTGGACTCTTACCATCATAGGTGGCAGAAGATAGGTTTGGTAGGGGGGGGGGGCTGAACTTCGAGCACCAAAGGCACGATAAAGCTGTAGGGGGGTCCAGGGCCATGCCCCCCTGAAAATTTTGAAATCTAGAGTTTCTGAAATGGCATTTCCTGCATTTTTGGGGAAGATTTTACAGAATCCTAGACGTTATAAAACCTTTACCGCCACAACATTTTTTCATTATTCTTCATTTTTTTGGCCTTTCTTCATTCTTGGCTTTAGACGAAAATGACAATTCATTGTTCAAACTTTGAGTTTCGATATGGCTCATTCATAATACTTCTGGCCAGCTAATAACATGGAGTATTTCATGAAATGAGTTTTGAGCTATCACGCAACACAATTTTTCTTACGATTTGTCACCCTGCAGTGATACAGAATTTTCAAAATGCTGTACAATATCGAAGATGTATAAATATTCAATGTATAATCACCCTTACCTTCAGCACAAAGACAGGGGGGGTTCAGACCCCATTTTTCCCACTTTTACAAAGTTGGGGGGGTTTAGCCCTGCAGCCAGCCCCCCTGGTTCCATCGCCTATGCCTACCATACAGTGGTGCTCAAAAGTTTTGCAACACCTTCATGGACTGAAATGCATGTAGTCTGTGTGTACATGCAACATACATACACGCACTAAATGCAAAGCTTTTGTGTATAATAACTACACGCAAAGCTTCATGTATAATAATTACATGGAAAGCTTCATGTATAACTACATGCAAAGCTTTGTGTATAATAACTACAGTACACAAAACTTTCTGTATGATCAATACATAACTACACGTAGTTTTGTGTGTAGATGAGTGTATGATAATATTTCACTGAAATATTTGGCTAAAGCACAAGCCTTGTTTCCATATGATCACTACAATCGCTCAAAAAAACCTCAACGATCGCAGCGATCATACGATCAATGCAATCATGATGCACGATCACTGAGATAGAACATTTTCTACCTGTGATCGCAGTGATCACGACTATAGCGATTGTAGTGATTGGGGTTTTCGTATGATCGCTGAGTTTATTTTCGACTGTTCATGGCGATTGCAGCGACCAATTTGAGATGATTCTCCACATGAGAATCTTGAGTCAAACCCGAAAAAGTTGTTTGTCAAATTTCTATTGTGTGAAACTCAATTCAAATAGCCTGACACCACTGAAAATTCTGAAATGCGAAATCTGCCATACCGAACCTGCTCTTTTTTTAAATCGGGCTATTATACCTGATGTCAACTCACATTGTCATTTAGGTATTAATTTTTCTACTGATCTTTCTTGGTACAATCACATTAGCAATATCGGTGGGAAAGCGGCCAAAAGATTGAATATGCTAAAGGGTTTAAAGTCTTTGTTGAATAGATCGTTTTCACTCACGTGATCGGTGGCCCCATGGGGGTGGTGAAACAATACGAAATATTTGAATAAGAAAGAGCTAATTCCCATACCGTACACCAATATGGCCGCCATTTCATTGTTTTGGTACACCAATATGGCCGCCATGACGTCAGATGAAAACGATCTATAGATCTACATTGAACAACATGTATCTTTCCCTGATTAGACCTCTCATGGAATACGGTGATTTTTTATGGGATGGTTGCAGTTCGGAGTGCAGTGATGCTCTTGAGAGTATCCAATTTGATGCCGCTCGCTTAGTTACTGGTGCAATAAAAGGTACCCACCGGCAATCTCTGTTGGACGAACTTTCTTGGGACATGTTAAAAACAAGACGCCATATTCACAAATTGTCAGTATTTTATAAAATTAAAAACAAATTGGTTCCCGATTATCTTTCTTCTCTCTTACCTATACCTGTTTCTCAACGATCTAATTATTCACTCCGTAATAGTGATGATATATCTACTATTCGATGTTCCACATCTAGATTTCAACAGTCATTTTTCCCTTCTGCTTTTTCTGACTGGAAGTCGTTATCTTATTCTATAAGAGATTCCTTCTCCTTAACTAATTTTAAAATCTTAATTAACAGGCTATTTTGCAAGAAAAATGTCCTAAGCTTTTCGAAATTGGAGTTAGGTATCCCTCTGTCTTACACACAAGACTTCGGTTAAGAAAATAGTACTTTAAATGATGATCTATTTCATCATAATTGTATACCCTCCCCTGCTTGTGCGTGCAGATACAATCGCGAAACTACGAAACATTACTTGTTGCATTGTCCTCTTTGGAATACTTACCGTTCTAGTCTTCTTGCTTTGGCTGCAGAATGTCTTCGGAATTATTGGTATAACTCTAAGTAAACTGAGCAGCTTTCGTTCTTACTTTGTGGATGTTATAATGTTAATTTTAATTCGAATTGCAAATTATTTTTTGCTGTTCACGAATTTATTATTGCTACATCCCGCTTCTCAGTTCACAAATAAAAGATATGAATTGTAGAAAACTAAACTGTGAGAAGTTTTCCGAGATGCAACACGTAATATGTAAAACTTGTTTAATGTTGCTTGGTGTATGTGTTTCCGGAAGCTTGTTACAGTTTGTAAATGCATTTATTTCTGAGCGATAAGTTACGTGTACTTTTAATCACTGCCTCTTTATATATTTTGAAATTATTTTTTTTGTACAAGAGCCCCCTAGATGAGTTTATGCTCATGGGGCGATTGTGTTGAATAAATATGTTTAAACAAAAAAAAGAACCTTGCATCAAAACTAACACTTGCAAGAATTAGACATCCAAATCCAGATTAGATAGCAATTGTCAAATTTAATTTGCCTGTCAACCTTGTAATAATTTAGTGTCAGTCCTGAATTTTTATTGCTTTCGATTTCATTTAATTTCATGGCACTTGGCCAAAGTGCCCTCCCCTTGATCCGCCACTGCATATTACCAACAATATTATTACAATTAATTTACAATTAGTTGTGCAGGCAAGAGGGGGTGGCAGCCCCCCAATCTTTTCTCGGAGTGGTTTGTAGATTTGTCCAAATCCGATAAAAAATTGCTGGGAGGAGCAAGGTGTCAGCTGGCCATTGTGAAAATCAATATTTCAACAGTTGTAACTGCAACAACAGATTTCAATCAAGGTTAGGCAATGCCATTCCAGAGACCCAAAATTCAAGATATTTTTTTCAGAAGTCACACCCCTTGGACCCTCCTAAAAATATGTTATAAAAGTAAAAGCTTCTAGGACAGCGTCGGCCTCTTTCATTTAGCTCACTCCACCACCATATTCTACACCTTTTCCTTTACCTTTTTCTGATGATTTAAATAGTAATTTATAACCTGTTTCTTTGCCTATTTGCAGGTAGCTGACCCACAAATTGGGTCAGCACCTGCACACAGGCTAAAATTACGTATTAATTTATTTGTTTACTTTGTTTTTATTGGCTTACATGTGTTCACGTGATTCTCATTGTAGCTCTGCTATAAATACGTGTGACCACATGTGAGTTGTTTACTAATTTCTCCTGACGAAGGGCCTTCGCTCGAAACGTCGAGAAGATTTTTCTCTGTTTTTCAGGCCAACGTGACTTAACCCTGGTAATATTTGTTATAAAAGTAGATGTCGTCTGGGCTTGTTATAGCCTAATTAATTTATAAAGTATGATACCTTGCCGATACAGGTATGCTGACCTATATATTGAGTATGAAATAATCTACAGTAACATAAACAGTTTTAGTTGTTGACAACATTTATTACCAAACTTTTTATAATACAAGTTAACTTTAATTTGTCATTTTTGGTTATTTATATTCGTGAAAAATTTAAGTTGCGCGTGCCGCTGTATTTTGTCCAAACATTCCCTCAGATTGCAGGAAATCGCATTTCCGGTGTCTTAATTTTCAAATTATTTTTTTTGGGGGGGGGGGGGGGGAATGCACCCAGACCACCCTAACTTAGGTGTCATCACAAATACGATACAGTCAGATTTTCTCCTAGATCCAACCCTGGCAGTATTCTGAAAAGTAGGAGTCCTCAACCCCCCCCCCCTCCACAAGTGTGATTTGGTGACATGATTAATAATGGTAGAAATTGTGTAGTGTTAGTGTGGTAAATTACAGAAAATGTTAATTACCTTAATATGATGAGCATATAATTTGACTGGTCTACATGATATCAACATGCGAAGCTACTGAGTCTAATGTATTGAGATTTTCTTTAATATATTCATTTTAGAAAACTTAAAAAAGAAGAAAAAAATCATTAAATAACTCAACAACTGACTTTAAAGTCTTCTTGCAAGATGCACACGTGCTCGCATGCCTTCACAACTCTTGTTTTTAATTCGATATTTAAGAAGTAATTTAGCCTCTTACCTCAAGTTATTCTGCGTCTAGATACACTTGATATATCTTTATTGAAATACTTTCTAAAATATTTCATTTTAGTCGTATTTTGAATGAATCAAATCAAGCTAAACTATACACTAAACGGATTCAAACGACCACCTTGGGTCGTCTGTTCAAGCTAATTAATTCTATGCTCAGCGGTCTTGTCAAGGAATTGGTGTAATCAATAATGAAAATGCATTTTAAAAGAAACCCAAGAATACTGTATTAACCCAAGAATACTGTATGCCAAACTCATTGAATGAGGTGTGAGCTATTCTCATAAACGCGCAGGCTACAAATGAACCGTTATTAACGATTGCTAATCAGAGCGTGTTTCCGAAAGAAAGTGATAAAGAATTAAAAATAAAGAAATAAGAAATAAAATGATAGAGAAAGAAATCAAATCATAGAGAAAGAAATCAAATGACAGAGAAAGAAATCAAATGATAGAGAAAGAAATCAAATGATAGAGAAAGAAACAAAATGATAGAGAAAGAAATAAAAAGATAGAGAAAGAAATAAAATGACAGAGAAAGAAATAAAATGACAGAGAAAGAAATAAAGAAAAATGATACAGAAAGAAATCAAGTGATAGAGAAAGAAATAAAATGATAGAGAAAGAAATCAAACGATAGAGAGAGAAATCAAATGATAGAGAAAGAAATGAAATGATAGAGAAAAAAAAGAAATGATAGAGAAAGAAATGAAATGGTAGAGAAAGAAATGAAATGACAGAGAAATGAATAAACTGATAGAGAAAGAAATAAAATGATAGCGAAAGAAATAAAATGATAGAGAAAGAAATCAAACGATAGAGAAAGAAATCAAATATGAGAGAAAGAAATGAAATGATAGAGAAAGAAATGAAATGATAGAGAAAGAAATGAAATGATAGAGAAAGAAATAAAATGATAGAGAAATAAATAAAATGATAGACTATATTAACGAAAAATGCTAAGAAATACACAATTATGCCAGTGTTTAAATTTTCGACATGAAGGAAGCGTTTTTTATGACTAATATATTAACGAAAAATGTTCAGAATTACCCAATTATGCCAGTGATTAAATAAGAAGACATTCTATTTTTAGACAAATATTGATGACATCACTTCGACATGAAGGAAGCGTTTTTTCTGACTACAATATTAACGAAAAATGCACAGAATTACAAAATTATGCCAGTGTTTAAATAAGAGCACATTTCATTTTAGACAAATATTGACGTCATTTCTAGATGAAGGAAGCGTTTTTTTGACTACTATATTAACGAAAAATGCTCAGAATTACCCAATTATGGCAGTGTTTCAATAAGAACACATTCTATTTTTAGACAAATATTGATGACGTCATTTCGACATGAAGGAAGCGTTTTTTTTGACTACTATATTAACGAAAAATGCTCAGAATTACCCAATTATGCCAGCGTTTAAATAAGAACACATTCTATTTTTAGACAAATATTGATGACGTCAATTCTATATGAAGGAAGCGCTTTTTCTGACTAATATATTAACGAAAAATGCTCAGAATTACCCAATTATGCCAGTGTTAAAATAAGAACACATTCTATTTTTAGACATATATTGATGCCGTCATTTCTATATGAAGGAAGCGTTTTTTCTGACTAATATATTAACGAAACATGCTCAGAATTATCCAATTATGTCGGTTTGAAAACTACGCGTCAGGTTCTCTTGAAATGTTCAGTGCGTGCTCCTGTGATGCTCCTCGGTACAATAAAACAACAAAAATGCCAACGTATTTTTCTCTTCATAGACACTTTAAGCACGTGGCTCCTGTGAACTAGGATTTCCCGTACAGGCTGATCGACAGTTGGTGGAGCTTGGATATAGAATAATGTACATACGCTAAAGTTAGGAAAATGGTTAAAAAAATTATAATCATCAAACTTGTATGCTCACAATTTCCAAAAACTATCTGTAAATAATGAGCCAGTTCTATTATGTGGTAATAAACAACACTTGAGATGTAGAACAATCTATATCTACTTACTTTGGGTTGTGGGCTGATCAGTGACGTGCACTTCATTGGCATGTGGAACAACATCTGGGAAAGGGACAAGTATTGGATCATTCATCATTGTGCTTGGAATCAATTAGTAATAGCTGTATGTGATTCATCGTGAAAATAAGGAAATATACTCACAGGAAACTCATCTTGGTCACTAACAGGTGACTGGACAAACTACAAAGGCACTTGTACTCTCCTCATGCAAGGACTCTAAAGAGCGTATGTATACTGAACCTTAATGACCAGACAATTTTAACAGCATGTTGCCTGTGATCTCTACACCTGATGCCAGGTTGGGTGTAACATGCCTAGAAATGTAATAAATATTTATATAAATATAAATATATATAACATATAATATATTTATAGTCAGTTTCAGCTTGCTTTTGAAATTCGTTTGTCAACATTCGTTGGAAGACTCGGAACTTGGTACGGAAGTTCGCGAAGTTCGTCGTGAAGTTCGAATTTAATAAACTTTGAATTGAATTCCTTTGACAAAATCGCAGAGAAGAAGATTATTTGTTGTATAGAATATAATAATAGATACTTGCTTACACAGAAACAAATTGCCGACGTAAATTTGTATCTACCTCACAACGTAGTTCGGGACATTGCAACGTAAGTTCCGAATGTTCACTTCAATTATACGTATCGGATTTCAAAAGCAAGCTTGAAACGGACTATAAATCCTATCTTAAGGTGGATTTCCATTCAGTGCATTTTATCGCGTGATCGACTTTTTGCGATCGCTTTCTTTTGAATTGTGGGTTGTCAAGCGGAACGCATTTCATTAGCTTTGGTTGAATACACACATTTCAAAAGAAAGTTTCTCGATCGCTTTCTTTTGAAATGTGTGTATTCAACCAAAGCTAATGAAATGCGTTCCGTTTGACAACCCACAATTCAAAAGAAAGCGATCGCAAAAAGTCGATCGCGCGATAAAATGCACTGAATGGAAATCCACCTTTAAGCTGGATTTCCATTCAGTGCATTTTGTCGCGCGATGGACTTTTCTCGATCACTTTCTTTTGAAATGTGTGTATTCAACCAAAGCTAATGAAATGCGTTCCGCTAGGCGCTTGACAACCCACAATTCAAAAGAAAGCGATCGAGAAAAGTCGATCGCGCGACAAAATGCACTGAATGGAAATCCAGTTTAAGTCGTGCATTTAGCCGATACAGCATACAGTATGATTCTAAAACAGTTAATTATTAATTTTCCATATTTCCATATAACCCATCAGATCTTTGTGAATCGTGGTCTAGTCCACTGGATTGGGCTATAGTTTTTTGACCGACGGGGTTCGATTCTTTCTCTGGACGTAACTTTTTCTTTTCTTTTTTCCTTTACTTTTTGGGGTATTAGGTGATGTGAAAATCTTCAAATTAGCTCAAATATTATCATACAATGTCGCCATCTACTAATTATGGAGCTCTAAGTGATCACCCGTGATGCTCGTGATCTTGGTGATGGCGGTGACATAAGTGATTTCCATTTCGAAAACTCTATAGATAACTGCAAGTCGAACACTTCATTTTTCATTTATAATCCTCCATGTTTGTAATCTGTATTCTAGTGTACCGGATGGCGCTATGTTATTTCATGTGTTAACGAAGGGGTTCAATTCTTCTTCAGGACGAAATTTTTGCTTTCTCTTTTTTTTTCTTTTTTGGGTACAGGTAATGTGAAAATCTTCAAGTTAGGTCAAATATTATCATACAATGTCACCATCTACTAATTATTGAGCTCCAAGGATATAGAAAAATGTTCTTTTTCGATATTAGGCTCTTAGGAAGCCGTGATGATGTTGATGTCTGAGATGGCCGTGCTGATCGTGATGTTCGTGATCTAAGTGAAGTGCATGTCGAAGACTTCATTTCTCATTTATAATCATCAATGTTTGTAATTTGTATTCTAGTGTGCTGGATGGCGCTATGTTATTTCATGTGTTAACGATGTGGATCGATTCTTTCTGAAGACGAAACTTTTGCTTTTACTTTTCTTTTTTCTTTTTTGGGTACATGTATTTAGGCGATGTGAAAATCTTCAAATTAGGTCAAATGTTATCATACAATGTCACCATATACTAATTATTGGGCTCTAAGTGTATAGAAAATGATCTTTTTCGATATTACGCTCTTAGGAGGGCTAGGCCGTGATGATCGGGATGTTTGAAATGGCCGTGATGTTTGAGATGGCCGTGATGTTTGAGATGGCCGTGATGATCATGAATTTTGTTTTGATGTTTGTTTCGAATATATATAACTGCCAGTCAAAGCCTCTAATTATTATTTATAACAAAGGATGTTTGTGAGTTGTGAGCTACCGCACTGGATAGCGCTATGTTTATTCACGTGATAACGAATAGGTTCGATGCTTTCTCAGGACGAAACTTTTTCTTTTTTCTGTTTTACAAAAAAATGGGGTTTTGTTTCTTGAACTCAAGAAGGCTTTTGGCACGGTTGATCATGAAATTATCATCAGTAAACACAGTTGATATGGTATAACTGAAATACCATAAAAATGGTTTAAATCATACCTTAACTGCTGTAAACAGTCTTGCAAAGTTAATAATGTAACTTCCTCTAACAAAGAAATTAAGTGTGGTGTACCTAATAAAAGAAAAAATTCTGTTGAATTTCTGGTATGAACCTGCTGAAACGTTTGCAAGTTGCTCAGACCAACTCGTCAATCAACATTGCAATGTTGTGTGGGATTGTGGGAATTATTGCATATTGTTAAATGTACTGAACATATCATGCAAGAGAACATTTGACAGTAAAAAATGTTTATTTTCCTTATTAATACCATTTTGTTTATTGTTTTTAATACCATAATGTATTCTTATTATACATCAATGATCTTCCAAATTGTTTAGAATATTCAAAGCCCTCAATGTTTGCAGATAATACAAATGTCACAGCTATAGGAAATTGCCCAGATCAAATTCAAATGAAATTAAACTCTGATTTAACAAAAAATCGCACTTGGCTAGTAGCGAATAAGTTGATATTAAATATTTCTAAGAGAGAATACATGATAATTGGGTCTTGTGATCAAATACATAACAAAATTTACAGAAGACTCAAATATTATTATTGAAGATGAGAAATTAAACTGGGAAAAACATATTGACAGCATTAGCAGGAAAGTATCAAAAAGTATTGCAGCCATAAAACTTATTAAACCATATATTCCTAAAGAAAATTTGATTAATACCTACAATGCTCTTGTTAAACCTTACTTTGATTACTGCTCTTGGTCTGGACTAATTGCAATGTGTTGCTAGAATTCAAATTACAGAAAATTGAGCAGCCAGAGTAATAAGTGGAGATAATTATGAAATTCATTTGACAGCTATTTTAAAAAAATTGAATTGGTATCCATGAAATTATTACCGACTTGAGCAGTTGCTGGTGTTAATGCACAAAATACTCAAAAATAATCCACCTAAAGCTATTATGGAACTGTATCAAATTTCACAAAACCAGGTTTACAATCTTTGAAGTAACAATAATATGCTAATATTGTCAAAACCCAGGTCAAATGCAATAAAATGCAGCTTTAGTTATGGAGCTGGCAAAATCTGGAATACTCTGCCATTACATCTTAAGAACAGCTCCCTTACAATAACTGAGTTTAAAACTAAACTCAGGGAGGTTTTTAAGGATGAAAACTGTACTAGTTTAAATAATGTGAAGTACTAGTAATGATTTTTTCCCTTCCATTTTAATAATTTTAATAATGTTAGAATGTAAATAGTCTTTTATTTAGATAATTTAGTCGTAATTAAGTAAACTGCTTTTAAGTCTTTTAATAGTTAGTTCTACATGGCCCTATGAAAATCCAACATTTTATAGTTTCTTCTTTCTCCTTGATTTCATTGTATTTGTAAATAGTTGATAGGCTACCATGTTTAAATATAGTCCAATAAATAAATAAATAAACAAATAAAATAAATAAGTAGTCATAGTATACAATGTTATTTAATAGGATAAAAATTTCGCTTGTGAACTACGTACCACAGGTTTTGCACATTGTTGCTTGATCATGAAGCTAGTTTTGTTTTCTTACAAGAAAATTTCATTTCTGTTCAGCAATGCACAGCCTTACCAGTTTACAAAGCTTGTTCAGACTGCTGAATAGATGGAAACATGTTGGCCATATAAATTGCCTCATCTGAATATGAAATTGTCCAAAGACTACAACAGTAAAAACCCATGTATAAGAACCTGTGAATTAAGAAGCTTTAGGCTAAAATTTACCTTTTAGTCTACCCCAATTTTATAAAAACCTTTTTAGCCTAAAAATTGTAACAGGTTTTTATTTGAAAACTTCAGTTGAAATAACTGAATATAAAAACAAGAAATTTTGCACATTTTGTATTTTTGGTAATGACATTATGTTACATTAGTTTAAAATTATTTTGTTTTATAAATATTCCAGTTTTGTTGCAGTTTAATTGTTACACAAAGGACCTAGAGATAAATCAGAGCAGGGTTCTTTTTGATTATGTGGCCATATTAATAGTTATAATTAAAGTGTCTATTTATTGTACAAAAGCAAGGGACCACAACCATTTTGAGCTTGTTGTTGGACCAACAGCAAGCCCCTTTTCCTCGAAAAAGTAAGAACCTATTTAAGAATCTAAATAGCCTAAAATCCCAGTAAATACCACTTCTATAAGAACCTTTTTAGGCGAACTCGAAAAATAAGGTTGTTTATACGCGGGTTTTTACTGTATTAAGAAGCTTTCAAAAACTTATCATCATTCCAACAACGTCTATAGTACATCACTTTAAAAACTGACAACGATTCATACTTCAAATACTTACTGTAAGCTTGTAAAAACTTCTATCCTTGAAATAAATATCTCGCTGCTTGAATGATTTTCCTCAATCCATAGCATTGGCTTACATGAAGTAGTTGGTTTCCAATTTTGGCGCAATATGTTTTTTTCATCGCGGGCGGAACTCTAACAGTTGATTAGCGAGAGAGTTTTGCAACGAGTGGATGTGTTTCATGGTTGTCATGGAACTGCTTTCGAGCACTTCTGAGTTTCCACATTGTCGTGTTCTAGCTGGTGAGGACATCATAAAGACCAATGATACCGATCTCTTGATCTTGTAGAAGAACTTACAGATCTAATTGGGGAGGCTGTCACGACAGGAAACTAGGAGCGTCCGCCATGTTGTAAAACATAAATTTGTCCCTAGCTCGATAAGTGTCGAAGACAAGGAAATTTTAAAACTTAGAAACATAAGTGTGACTGTCTAATCTCTCGCTTAGGTTGTATTTTGGTTTCCCTTTTGGACTTCCGGTTTTAGTTAGGTGTAATTTCCCTAGTTTTTAAAATTGGGCTACGGCTCATGCCATTTTTACGGCAGAGTACTTATATTGCATATATTAAATTGTTTTTCCTGAGCAAAGTCACTGTCAAAATGATTGGAGGACTGTCGGTAACACTTGTAGATAAAAATAATCTTCACTGATGTCACAGAAGTGGTTTGAAAAGACACTTTCAAAAGTCGCATAAATTAAGACGAGTCACTTTCAGATCGACGGCACCACAGGCAGCCCAAAACTTGTAATCCACCTTTAGATTAGCGTTGTGCAGGTTGACAGCACAGCTATGACGGTTTAATTTAAACAAAATGTAATTTAAAATCTGTATTGCATATTCGGGTTGAGCGTCTCGCCCGCTTTCCAAAGCTACTCTACTCTACTCTACTCTACTCTACTCTACTCTACTCTACTCTACTCTACTCTACTCTACTCTACCAAACCAAACACGGTTTAGTCCGCAGGCGACGAAACACACATTTTTGGAAAGCCCGCGAGGCGCTCTACCCGAATTTCGAGGTTTGGTCCCGCGGGACCCCAACGCGTGGGCGTGGCGGCCCAAATAAGGTCAAAAACACGGTTTAGTCCGCAGGCGACGAAACACACATTTTTGGAAAGCCCGCGAGGCGCTCTACCCGAATTTCGAGGTTTGGTCCCGCGGGACCCCAACGCGTGGGCGTGGCGGCCCAAATAAGGTCAAAAACACGGTTTAGTCCGCAGGCGACGAAACACACATTTTTGGAAAGCCCGCGAGGCGCTCTACCCGAATTTCGAGGTTTGGTCCCGCGGGACCCCAACGCGTGGGCGTGGCGGCCCAAATAAGGTCAAAAACACGGTTTAGTCCGCAGGCGACGAAACACACATTTTTGGAAAGCCCGCGAGGCGCTCTACCCGAATTTCGAGGTTTGGTCCCGCGGGACCCCAACGCGTGGGCGTGGCGGCCCAAATAAGGTCAAAAACACGGTTTAGTCCGCAGGCGACGAAACACACATTTTTGGAAAGCCCGCGAGGCGCTCTACCCGAATTTCGAGGTTTGGTCCCGCGGGACCCCAACGCGTGGGCGTGGCGGCCCAAATAAGGTCAAAAACACGGTTTAGTCCGCAGGCGACGAAACACACATTTTTGGAAAGCCCGCGAGGCGCTCTACCCGAATTTCGAGGTTTGGTCCCGCGGGACCCCAACGCGTGGGCGTGGCGGCCCAAATAAGGTCAAAAACACGGTTTAGTCCGCAGGCGACGAAACACACATTTTTGGAAAGCCCGCGAGGCGCTCTACCCGAATTTCGAGGTTTGGTCCCGCGGGACCCCAACGCGTGGGCGTGGCGGCCCAAATAAGGTCAAAAACACGGTTTAGTCCGCAGGCGACGAAACACACATTTTTGGAAAGCCCGCGAGGCGCTCTACCCGAATTTCGAGGTTTGGTCCCGCGGGACCCCAACGCGTGGGCGTGGCGGCCCAAATAAGGTCAAAAACACGGTTTAGTCCGCAGGCGACGAAACACACATTTTTGGAAAGCCCGCGAGGCGCTCTACCCGAATTTCGAGGTTTGGTCCCGCGGGACCCCAACGCGTGGGCGTGGCGGCCCAAATAAGGTCAAAAACACGGTTTAGTCCGCAGGCGACGAAACACACATTTTTGGAAAGCCCGCGAGGCGCTCTACCCGAATTTCGAGGTTTGGTCCCGCGGGACCCCAACGCGTGGGCGTGGCGGCCCAAATAAGGTCAAAAACACGGTTTAGTCCGCAGGCGACGAAACACACATTTTTGGAAAGCCCGCGAGGCGCTCTACCCGAATTTCGAGGTTTGGTCCCGCGGGACCCCAACGCGTGGGCGTGGCGGCCCAAATAAGGTCAAAAACACGGTTTAGTCCGCAGGCGACGAAACACACATTTTTGGAAAGCCCGCGAGGCGCTCTACCCGAATTTCGAGGTTTGGTCCCGCGGGACCCCAACGCGTGGGCGTGGCGGCCCAAATAAGGTCAAAAACACGGTTTAGTCCGCAGGCGACGAAACACACATTTTTGGAAAGCCCGCGAGGCGCTCTACCCGAATTTCGAGGTTTGGTCCCGCGGGACCCCAACGCGTGGGCGTGGCGGCCCAAATAAGGTCAAAAACACGGTTTAGTCCGCAGGCGACGAAACACACATTTTTGGAAAGCCCGCGAGGCGCTCTACCCGAATTTCGAGGTTTGGTCCCGCGGGACCCCAACGCGTGGGCGTGGCGGCCCAAATAAGGTCAAAAACACGGTTTAGTCCGCAGGCGACGAAACACACATTTTTGGAAAGCCCGCGAGGCGCTCTACCCGAATTTCGAGGTTTGGTCCCGCGGGACCCCAACGCGTGGGCGTGGCGGCCCAAATAAGGTCAAAAACACGGTTTAGTCCGCAGGCGACGAAACACACATTTTTGGAAAGCCCGCGAGGCGCTCTACCCGAATTTCGAGGTTTGGTCCCGCGGGACCCCAACGCGTGGGCGTGGCGGCCCAAATAAGGTCAAAAACACGGTTTAGTCCGCAGGCGACGAAACACACATTTTTGGAAAGCCCGCGAGGCGCTCTACCCGAATTTCGAGGTTTGGTCCCGCGGGACCCCAACGCGTGGGCGTGGCGGCCCAAATAAGGTCAAAAACACGGTTTAGTCCGCAGGCGACGAAACACACATTTTTGGAAAGCCCGCGAGGCGCTCTACCCGAATTTCGAGGTTTGGTCCCGCGGGACCCCAACGCGTGGGCGTGGCGGCCCAAATAAGGTCAAAAACACGGTTTAGTCCGCAGGCGACGAAACACACATTTTTGGAAAGCCCGCGAGGCGCTCTACCCGAATTTCGAGGTTTGGTCCCGCGGGACCCCAACGCGTGGGCGTGGCGGCCCAAATAAGGTCAAAAACACGGTTTAGTCCGCAGGCGACGAAACACACATTTTTGGAAAGCCCGCGAGGCGCTCTACCCGAATTTCGAGGTTTGGTCCCGCGGGACCCCAACGCGTGGGCGTGGCGGCCCAAATAAGGTCAAAAACACGGTTTAGTCCGCAGGCGACGAAACACACATTTTTGGAAAGCCCGCGAGGCGCTCTACCCGAATTTCGAGGTTTGGTCCCGCGGGACCCCAACGCGTGGGCGTGGCGGCCCAAATAAGGTCAAAAACACGGTTTAGTCCGCAGGCGACGAAACACACATTTTTGGAAAGCCCGCGAGGCGCTCTACCCGAATTTCGAGGTTTGGTCCCGCGGGACCCCAACGCGTGGGCGTGGCGGCCCAAATAAGGTCAAAAACACGGTTTAGTCCGCAGGCGACGAAACACACATTTTTGGAAAGCCCGCGAGGCGCTCTACCCGAATTTCGAGGTTTGGTCCCGCGGGACCCCAACGCGTGGGCGTGGCGGCCCAAATAAGGTCAAAAACACGGTTTAGTCCGCAGGCGACGAAACACACATTTTTGGAAAGCCCGCGAGGCGCTCTACCCGAATTTCGAGGTTTGGTCCCGCGGGACCCCAACGCGTGGGCGTGGCGGCCCAAATAAGGTCAAAAACACGGTTTAGTCCGCAGGCGACGAAACACACATTTTTGGAAAGCCCGCGAGGCGCTCTACCCGAATTTCGAGGTTTGGTCCCGCGGGACCCCAACGCGTGGGCGTGGCGGCCCAAATAAGGTCAAAAACACGGTTTAGTCCGCAGGCGACGAAACACACATTTTTGGAAAGCCCGCGAGGCGCTCTACCCGAATTTCGAGGTTTGGTCCCGCGGGACCCCAACGCGTGGGCGTGGCGGCCCAAATAAGGTCAAAAACACGGTTTAGTCCGCAGGCGACGAAACACACATTTTTGGAAAGCCCGCGAGGCGCTCTACCCGAATTTCGAGGTTTGGTCCCGCGGGACCCCAACGCGTGGGCGTGGCGGCCCAAATAAGGTCAAAAACACGGTTTAGTCCGCAGGCGACGAAACACACATTTTTGGAAAGCCCGCGAGGCGCTCTACCCGAATTTCGAGGTTTGGTCCCGCGGGACCCCAACGCGTGGGCGTGGCGGCCCAAATAAGGTCAAAAACACGGTTTAGTCCGCAGGCGACGAAACACACATTTTTGGAAAGCCCGCGAGGCGCTCTACCCGAATTTCGAGGTTTGGTCCCGCGGGACCCCAACGCGTGGGCGTGGCGGCCCAAATAAGGTCAAAAACACGGTTTAGTCCGCAGGCGACGAAACACACATTTTTGGAAAGCCCGCGAGGCGCTCTACCCGAATTTCGAGGTTTGGTCCCGCGGGACCCCAACGCGTGGGCGTGGCGGCCCAAATAAGGTCAAAAACACGGTTTAGTCCGCAGGCGACGAAACACACATTTTTGGAAAGCCCGCGAGGCGCTCTACCCGAATTTCGAGGTTTGGTCCCGCGGGACCCCAACGCGTGGGCGTGGCGGCCCAAATAAGGTCAAAAACACGGTTTAGTCCGCAGGCGACGAAACACACATTTTTGGAAAGCCCGCGAGGCGCTCTACCCGAATTTCGAGGTTTGGTCCCGCGGGACCCCAACGCGTGGGCGTGGCGGCCCAAATAAGGTCAAAAACACGGTTTAGTCCGCAGGCGACGAAACACACATTTTTGGAAAGCCCGCGAGGCGCTCTACCCGAATTTCGAGGTTTGGTCCCGCGGGACCCCAACGCGTGGGCGTGGCGGCCCAAATAAGGTCAAAAACACGGTTTAGTCCGCAGGCGACGAAACACACATTTTTGGAAAGCCCGCGAGGCGCTCTACCCGAATTTCGAGGTTTGGTCCCGCGGGACCCCAACGCGTGGGCGTGGCGGCCCAAATAAGGTCAAAAACACGGTTTAGTCCGCAGGCGACGAAACACACATTTTTGGAAAGCCCGCGAGGCGCTCTACCCGAATTTCGAGGTTTGGTCCCGCGGGACCCCAACGCGTGGGCGTGGCGGCCCAAATAAGGTCAAAAACACGGTTTAGTCCGCAGGCGACGAAACACACATTTTTGGAAAGCCCGCGAGGCGCTCTACCCGAATTTCGAGGTTTGGTCCCGCGGGACCCCAACGCGTGGGCGTGGCGGCCCAAATAAGGTCAAAAACACGGTTTAGTCCGCAGGCGACGAAACACACATTTTTGGAAAGCCCGCGAGGCGCTCTACCCGAATTTCGAGGTTTGGTCCCGCGGGACCCCAACGCGTGGGCGTGGCGGCCCAAATAAGGTCAAAAACACGGTTTAGTCCGCAGGCGACGAAACACACATTTTTGGAAAGCCCGCGAGGCGCTCTACCCGAATTTCGAGGTTTGGTCCCGCGGGACCCCAACGCGTGGGCGTGGCGGCCCAAATAAGGTCAAAAACACGGTTTAGTCCGCAGGCGACGAAACACACATTTTTGGAAAGCCCGAATTTCGCGAGGCGCTCTACCCGAATTTCGAGGTTTGGTCCCGCGGGACCCCAACGCGTGGGCGTGGCGGCCCAAATAAGGTCAAAAACACGGTTTAGTCCGCAGGCGACGAAACACACATTTTTGGAAAGCCCGCGAGGCGCTCTACCCGAATTTCGAGGTTTGGTCCCGCGGGACCCCAACGCGTGGGCGTGGCGGCCCAAATAAGGTCAAAAACACGGTTTAGTCCGCAGGCGACGAAACACACATTTTTGGAAAGCCCGCGAGGCGCTCTACCCGAATTTCGAGGTTTGGTCCCGCGGGACCCCAACGCGT
This sequence comes from Corallium rubrum, assembly GCA_964035015.1. Lineage (NCBI taxonomy): Eukaryota > Metazoa > Cnidaria > Anthozoa > Scleralcyonacea > Coralliidae > Corallium > Corallium rubrum. Next base: position 4,504,085 of record OZ036014.1, read on the forward strand.
GGGCGTGGCGGCCCAAATAAGGTCAAAAACACGGTTTAGTCCGCAGGCGACGAAACACACATTTTTGGAAAGCCCGCGAGGCGCTCTACCCGAATTTCGAGGTTTGGTCCCGCGGGACCCCAACGCGTGGGCGTGGCGGCCCAAATAAGGTCAAAAACACGGTTTAGTCCGCAGGCGACGAAACACACATTTTTGGAAAGCCCGCGAGGCGCTCTACCCGAATTTCGAGGTTTGGTCCCGCGGGACCCCAACGCGTGGGCGTGGCGGCCCAAATAAGGTCAAAAACACGGTTTAGTCCGCAGGCGACGAAACACACATTTTTGGAAAGCCCGCGAGGCGCTCTACCCGAATTTCGAGGTTTGGTCCCGCGGGACCCCAACGCGTGGGCGTGGCGGCCCAAATAAGGTCAAAAACACGGTTTAGTCCGCAGGCGACGAAACACACATTTTTGGAAAGCCCGCGAGGCGCTCTACCCGAATTTCGAGGTTTGGTCCCGCGGGACCCCAACGCGTGGGCGTGGCGGCCCAAATAAGGTCAAAAACACGGTTTAGTCCGCAGGCGACGAAACACACATTTTTGGAAAGCCCGCGAGGCGCTCTACCCGAATTTCGAGGTTTGGTCCCGCGGGACCCCAACGCGTGGGCGTGGCGGCCCAAATAAGGTCAAAAACACGGTTTAGTCCGCAGGCGACGAAACACACATTTTTGGAAAGCCCGCGAGGCGCTCTACCCGAATTTCGAGGTTTGGTCCCGCGGGACCCCAACGCGTGGGCGTGGCGGCCCAAATAAGGTCAAAAACACGGTTTAGTCCGCAGGCGACGAAACACACATTTTTGGAAAGCCCGCGAGGCGCTCTACCCGAATTTCGAGGTTTGGTCCCGCGGGACCCCAACGCGTGGGCGTGGCGGCCCAAATAAGGTCAAAAACACGGTTTAGTCCGCAGGCGACGAAACACACATTTTTGGAAAGCCCGCGAGGCGCTCTACCCGAATTTCGAGGTTTGGTCCCGCGGGACCCCAACGCGTGGGCGTGGCGGCCCAAATAAGGTCAAAAACACGGTTTAGTCCGCAGGCGACGAAACACACATTTTTGGAAAGCCCGCGAGGCGCTCTACCCGAATTTCGAGGTTTGGTCCCGCGGGACCCCAACGCGTGGGCGTGGCGGCCCAAATAAGGTCAAAAACACGGTTTAGTCCGCAGGCGACGAAACACACATTTTTGGAAAGCCCGCGAGGCGCTCTACCCGAATTTCGAGGTTTGGTCCCGCGGGACCCCAACGCGTGGGCGTGGCGGCCCAAATAAGGTCAAAAACACGGTTTAGTCCGCAGGCGACGAAACACACATTTTTGGAAAGCCCGCGAGGCGCTCTACCCGAATTTCGAGGTTTGGTCCCGCGGGACCCCAACGCGTGGGCGTGGCGGCCCAAATAAGGTCAAAAACACGGTTTAGTCCGCAGGCGACGAAACACACATTTTTGGAAAGCCCGCGAGGCGCTCTACCCGAATTTCGAGGTTTGGTCCCGCGGGACCCCAACGCGTGGGCGTGGCGGCCCAAATAAGGTCAAAAACACGGTTTAGTCCGCAGGCGACGAAACACACATTTTTGGAAAGCCCGCGAGGCGCTCTACCCGAATTTCGAGGTTTGGTCCCGCGGGACCCCAACGCGTGGGCGTGGCGGCCCAAATAAGGTCAAAAACACGGTTTAGTCCGCAGGCGACGAAACACACATTTTTGGAAAGCCCGCGAGGCGCTCTACCCGAATTTCGAGGTTTGGTCCCGCGGGACCCCAACGCGTGGGCGTGGCGGCCCAAATAAGGTCAAAAACACGGTTTAGTCCGCAGGCGACGAAACACACATTTTTGGAAAGCCCGCGAGGCGCTCTACCCGAATTTCGAGGTTTGGTCCCGCGGGACCCCAACGCGTGGGCGTGGCGGCCCAAATAAGGTCAAAAACACGGTTTAGTCCGCAGGCGACGAAACACACATTTTTGGAAAGCCCGCGAGGCGCTCTACCCGAATTTCGAGGTTTGGTCCCGCGGGACCCCAACGCGTGGGCGTGGCGGCCCAAATAAGGTCAAAAACACGGTTTAGTCCGCAGGCGACGAAACACACATTTTTGGAAAGCCCGCGAGGCGCTCTACCCGAATTTCGAGGTTTGGTCCCGCGGGACCCCAACGCGTGGGCGTGGCGGCCCAAATAAGGTCAAAAACACGGTTTAGTCCGCAGGCGACGAAACACACATTTTTGGAAAGCCCGCGAGGCGCTCTACCCGAATTTCGAGGTTTGGTCCGCGGGACCCCAACGCGTGGGCGTGGCGGCCCAAATAAGGTCAAAAACACGGTTTAGTCCGCAGGCGACGAAACACACATTTTTGGAAAGCCCGCGAGGCGCTCTACCCGAATTTCGAGGTTTGGTCCCGCGGGACCCCAACGCGTGGGCGTGGCGGCCCAAATAAGGTCAAAAACACGGTTTAGTCCGCAGGCGACGAAACACACATTTTTGGAAAGCCCGCGAGGCGCTCTACCCGAATTTCGAGGTTTGGTCCCGCGGGACCCCAACGCGTGGGCGTGGCGGCCCAAATAAGGTCAAAAACACGGTTTAGTCCGCAGGCGACGAAACACACATTTTTGGAAAGCCCGCGAGGCGCTCTACCCGAATTTCGAGGTTTGGTCCCGCGGGACCCCAACGCGTGGGCGTGGCGGCCCAAATAAGGTCAAAAACACGGTTTAGTCCGCAGGCGACGAAACACACATTTTTGGAAAGCCCGCGAGGCGCTCTACCCGAATTTCGAGGTTTGGTCCCGCGGGACCCCAACGCGTGGGCGTGGCGGCCCAAATAAGGTCAAAAACACGGTTTAGTCCGCAGGCGACGAAACACACATTTTTGGAAAGCCCGCGAGGCGCTCTACCCGAATTTCGAGGTTTGGTCCCGCGGGACCCCAACGCGTGGGCGTGGCGGCCCAAATAAGGTCAAAAACACGGTTTAGTCCGCAGGCGACGAAACACACATTTTTGGAAAGCCCGCGAGGCGCTCTACCCGAATTTCGAGGTTTGGTCCCGCGGGACCCCAACGCGTGGGCGTGGCGGCCCAAATAAGGTCAAAAACACGGTTTAGTCCGCAGGCGACGAAACACACATTTTTGGAAAGCCCGCGAGGCGCTCTACCCGAATTTCGAGGTTTGGTCCCGCGGGACCCCAACGCGTGGGCGTGGCGGCCCAAATAAGGTCAAAAACACGGTTTAGTCCGCAGGCGACGAAACACACATTTTTGGAAAGCCCGCGAGGCGCTCTACCCGAATTTCGAGGTTTGGTCCCGCGGGACCCCAACGCGTGGGCGTGGCGGCCCAAATAAGGTCAAAAACACGGTTTAGTCCGCAGGCGACGAAACACACATTTTTGGAAAGCCCGCGAGGCGCTCTACCCGAATTTCGAGGTTTGGTCCCGCGGGACCCCAACGCGTGGGCGTGGCGGCCCAAATAAGGTCAAAAACACGGTTTAGTCCGCAGGCGACGAAACACACATTTTTGGAAAGCCCGCGAGGCGCTCTACCCGAATTTCGAGGTTTGGTCCCGCGGGACCCCAACGCGTGGGCGTGGCGGCCCAAATAAGGTCAAAAACACGGTTTAGTCCGCAGGCGACGAAACACACATTTTTGGAAAGCCCGCGAGGCGCTCTACCCGAATTTCGAGGTTTGGTCCCGCGGGACCCCAACGCGTGGGCGTGGCGGCCCAAATAAGGTCAAAAACACGGTTTAGTCCGCAGGCGACGAAACACACATTTTTGGAAAGCCCGCGAGGCGCTCTACCCGAATTTCGAGGTTTGGTCCCGCGGGACCCCAACGCGTGGGCGTGGCGGCCCAAATAAGGTCAAAAACACGGTTTAGTCCGCAGGCGACGAAACACACATTTTTGGAAAGCCCGCGAGGCGCTCTACCCGAATTTCGAGGTTTGGTCCCGCGGGACCCCAACGCGTGGGCGTGGCGGCCCAAATAAGGTCAAAAACACGGTTTAGTCCGCAGGCGACGAAACACACATTTTTGGAAAGCCCGCGAGGCGCTCTACCCGAATTTCGAGGTTTGGTCCCGCGGGACCCCAACGCGTGGGCGTGGCGGCCCAAATAAGGTCAAAAACACGGTTTAGTCCGCAGGCGACGAAACACACATTTTTGGAAAGCCCGCGAGGCGCTCTACCCGAATTTCGAGGTTTGGTCCCGCGGGACCCCAACGCGTGGGCGTGGCGGCCCAAATAAGGTCAAAAACACGGTTTAGTCCGCAGGCGACGAAACACACATTTTTGGAAAGCCCGCGAGGCGCTCTACCCGAATTTCGAGGTTTGGTCCCGCGGGACCCCAACGCGTGGGCGTGGCGGCCCAAATAAGGTCAAAAACACGGTTTAGTCCGCAGGCGACGAAACACACATTTTTGGAAAGCCCGCGAGGCGCTCTACCCGAATTTCGAGGTTTGGTCCCGCGGGACCCCAACGCGTGGGCGTGGCGGCCCAAATAAGGTCAAAAACACGGTTTAGTCCGCAGGCGACGAAACACACATTTTTGGAAAGCCCGCGAGGCGCTCTACCCGAATTTCGAGGTTTGGTCCCGCGGGACCCCAACGCGTGGGCGTGGCGGCCCAAATAAGGTCAAAAACACGGTTTAGTCCGCAGGCGACGAAACACACATTTTTGGAAAGCCCGCGAGGCGCTCTACCCGAATTTCGAGGTTTGGTCCCGCGGGACCCCAACGCGTGGGCGTGGCGGCCCAAATAAGGTCAAAAACACGGTTTAGTCCGCAGGCGACGAAACACACATTTTTGGAAAGCCCGCGAGGCGCTCTACCCGAATTTCGAGGTTTGGTCCCGCGGGACCCCAACGCGTGGGCGTGGCGGCCCAAATAAGGTCAAAAACACGGTTTAGTCCGCAGGCGACGAAACACACATTTTTGGAAAGCCCGCGAGGCGCTCTACCCGAATTTCGAGGTTTGGTCCCGCGGGACCCCAACGCGTGGGCGTGGCAGCCCAAATAAGGTCAAAAACACGGTTTAGTCCGCAGGCGACGAAACACACATTTTTGGAAAGCCCGCGAGGCGCTCTACCCGAATTTCGAGGTTTGGTCCCGCGGGACCCCAACGCGTGGGCGTGGCGGCCCAAATAAGGTCAAAAACACGGTTTAGTCCGCAGGCCCCGAAACACACATTTTTGGAAAGCCCGCGAGGCGCTCTACCCGAATTTCGAGGTTTGGTCCCGTGGGACCCAAAAACGCGTGGGCGTGGCAGCCCAAATAAGGTCAAAAACACGGTTTAGTCCGCAGGCGACGAAACACACATTTTTGGAAAGCCCGCGAGGCGCTCTACCCGAATTTCGAGGTTTGGTCCCGCGGGACCCAAAAACGCGTGAGGGCGTGGCGGCCCAAATAAGGTCAAAAACACGGTTTAGTCCCCAGGCGACGAAACACACATTTTTGGAAAGCCCGCGAGGCGCTCTACCCGAATTTCGAGGTTTGGTCCCGCGGGACCCCAACGCGTGGGCGTGGCGGCCCAAATAAGGTCAAAAACACGGTTTAGTCCGCAGGCGACGAAACACACATTTTTGGAAAGCCCGCGAGGCGCTCTACCCGAATTTCGAGGTTTGGTCCCATGGGACCCCAAAACGCGTGGGCGTGGCGGCCCAAATAAGGTCAAAAACACGGTTTAGTCCGCAGGCGACGAAACACACATTTTTGGAAAGCCCGCGAGGCGCTCTACCCGAATTTCGAGGTTTGGTCCCGCGGGACCCCAACGCGTGGGCGTGGCGGCCCAAATAAGGTCAAAAACACGGTTTAGTCCGCAGGCGACGAAACACACATTTTTGGAAAGCCCGCGAGGCGCTCTACCCGAATTTCGAGGTTTGGTCCCATGGGACCCCAAAAACGCGTGGGCGTGGCAGCCCAAATAAGGTCAAAAACACGGTTTAGTCCGCAGGCGACGAAACACACATTTTTTGGAAAGCCCGCGAGGCGCTCTACCCGAATTTCGAGGTTTGGTCCCGCGGGACCCCAACGCGTGGGCGTGGCAGCCCAAATAAGGTCAAAAACACGGTTTAGTCCCCAGGCCCCCGAAACACACATTTTTGGAAAGCCCGCGAGGCGCTCTACCCGATTTTCGAGGTTTGGTCCCGTGGGACCTAACGCGTGAGGCGCGGCAGCCCAAATAAGGTCAAAAACACGGTTTAGTCCCCAGGCCCCGAAACACACATTTTTGGAAAGCCCGCGAGGCGCTCTACCCGGATTTTCGAGGTTTGGTCCCGTGGGACCCAAAAATGAGGGCGTGGCAGCCCAAATAAGGTCAAAAACACGGTTTAGTCCCCAGGCCCCGAAACACACATTTTTGGAAAGCCCGCGAGGCGCCTCTACCCGATTTTCGAGGTTTGGTCCCGTGGGACCTAAAAATGAGGGCGGCGTGGCAGCCCAAATACAGGTCAAAAACACGGTTTAGTCCCCAGGCCCCGAAACACACATTTTTGGAAAGCCCGCGAGGCGCTCTACCCGATTTTCGAGGTTTCGTCCCATGGGACCCAAACGCGTGGGCGTGGCAGCCCAAATAAGGTCAAAAACACGGTTTAGTCCCCAGGCCCCGAAACACACATTTTTGGAAAGCCCGCGAGGCGCTCTACCCGAATTTCGAGGTTTGGTCCCATGGGACCCAACGCGTGGGCGTGGCAGCCCAAATAAGGTCAAAAACACGGTTTAGTCCCCAGGCCCCGAAACACACATTTTTGGAAAGCCCGCGAGGCGCTCTACCCGAATTTCGAGGTTTGGTCCCATGGGACCCAAAAATGTGGGCGTGGCAGCCCAAATAAGGTCAAAAACACGGTTTAGTCCCCAGGCCCCGAAACACACATTTTTGGAAAGCCCGCGAGGCGCTCTACCCGAATTTCGAGGTTTGGTCCCGCGGGACCCCAACGCGTGGGCGTGGCAGCCCAAATAAGGTCAAAAACACGGTTTAGTCCCCAGGCCCCGAAACACACATTTTTGGAAAGCCCGCGAGGCGCTCTACCCGAATTTCGAGGTTTGGTCCCGCGGGACCCAACGCGTGGGCGTGGCAGCCCAAATAAGGTCAAAAACACGGTTTAGTCCCCAGGCCCCGAAACACACATTTTTGGAAAGCCCGCGAGGCGCTCTACCCGAATTTCGAGGTTTGGTCCCATGGGACCCAAAAATGTGGGCGTGGCAGCCCAAATAAGGTCAAAAACACGGTTTAGTCCCCAGGCCCCGAAACACACATTTTTGGAAAGCCCGCGAGGCGCTCTACCCGAATTTCGAGGTTTGGTCCCATGGGACCCCAACGCGTGGGCGTGGCAGCCCAAATAAGGTCAAAAACACGGTTTAGTCCCCAGGCCCCGAAACACACATTTTTGGAAAGCCCGCGAGGCGCTCTACCCGAATTTCGAGGTTTGGTCCCATGGGACCCAACGCGTGGGCGTGGCAGCCCAAATAAGGTCAAAAACACGGTTTAGTCCCCAGGCCCCGAAAACACACATTTTTGGAAAGCCCGCGAGGCGCTCTACCCGAATTTCGAGGTTTGGTCCCATGGGACCCCAACGCGTGGGCGTGGCAGCCCAAATAAGGTCAAAAACACGGTTTAGTCCCCAGGCCCCGAAACACACATTTTTGGAAAGCCCGCGAGGCGCTCTACCCGAATTTCGAGGTTTGGTCCCATGGGACCCAACGCGTGGGCGTGGCAGCCCAAATAAGGTCAAAAACACGGTTTAGTCCCCAGGCCCCGAAACACACATTTTTGGAAAGCCCGCGAGGCGCTCTACCCGAATTTCGAGGTTTGGTCCCATGGGACCCAACGCGTGGGCGTGGCAGCCCAAATAAGGTCAAAAACACGGTTTAGTCCCCAGGCCCCGAAACACACATTTTTGGAAAGCCCGCGAGGCGCTCTACCCGAATTTCGAGGTTTGGTCCCATGGGACCCAAAATGTGGGCGTGGCAGCCCAAATAAGGTCAAAAACACGGTTTAGTCCCCAGGCCCCGAAACACACATTTTTGGAAAGCCCGCGAGGCGCTCTACCCGAATTTCGAGGTTTGGTCCCATGGGACCCAACGCGTGGGCGTGGCAGCCCAAATAAGGTCAAAAACACGGTTTAGTCCCCAGGCCCCGAAACACACATTTTTGGAAAGCCCGCGAGGCGCTCTACCCGAATTTCGAGGTTTGGTCCCGCGGGACCCCAACGCGTGGGCGTGGCAGCCCAAATAAGGTCAAAAACACGGTTTAGTCCCCAGGCCCCGAAACACACATTTTTGGAAAGCCCGCGAGGCGCTCTACCCGAATTTCGAGGTTTGGTCCCATGGGACCCAACGCGTGGGCGTGGCAGCCCAAATAAGGTCAAAAACACGGTTTAGTCCCCAGGCCCCGAAACACACATTTTTGGAAAGCCCGCGAGGCGCTCTACCCGAATTTCGAGGTTTGGTCCCATGGGACCCCAACGCGTGGGCGTGGCAGCCCAAATAAGGTCAAAAACACGGTTTAGTCCCCAGGCCCCGAAACACACATTTTTGGAAAGCCCGCGAGGCGCTCTACCCGAATTTCGAGGTTTGGTCCCATGGGACCCCAACGCGTGGGCGTGGCAGCCCAAATAAGGTCAAAAACACGGTTTAGTCCCCAGGCCCCGAAACACACATTTTTGAAAGCCCGCGAGGCGCTCTACCCGAATTTCGAGGTTTGGTCCCGCGGGACCCCAACGCGTGGGCGTGGCAGCCCAAATAAGGTCAAAAACACGGTTTAGTCCCCAGGCCCCGAAACACACATTTTTGGAAAGCCCGCGAGGCGCTCTACCCGAATTTCGAGGTTTGGTCCCATGGGACCCAAAAATGTGGGCGTGGCAGCCCAAATAAGGTCAAAAACACGGTTTAGTCCCCAGGCCCCGAAACACACATTTTTGGAAAGCCCGCGAGGCGCTCTACCCGAATTTCGAGGTTTGGTCCCATGGGACCCCAACGCGTGGGCGTGGCAGCCCAAATAAGGTCAAAAACACGGTTTAGTCCCCAGGCCCCGAAACACACATTTTTGGAAAGCCCGCGAGGCGCTCTACCCGAATTTCGAGGTTTGGTCCCATGGGACCCAAAAATGTGGGCGTGGCAGCCCAAATAAGGTCAAAAACACGGTTTAGTCCCCAGGCCCCGAAACACACATTTTTGGAAAGCCCGCGAGGCGCTCTACCCGAATTTCGAGGTTTGGTCCCATGGGACCCAACGCGTGGGCGTGGCAGCCCAAATAAGGTCAAAAACACGGTTTAGTCCCCAGGCCCCGAAACACACATTTTTGGAAAGCCCGCGAGGCGCTCTACCCGAATTTCGAGGTTTGGTCCCATGGGACCCCAACGCGTGGGCGTGGCAGCCCAAATAAGGTCAAAAACACGGTTTAGTCCCCAGGCCCCGAAACACACATTTTTGGAAAGCCCGCGAGGCGCTCTACCCGAATTTCGAGGTTTGGTCCCGCGGGACCCCAACGCGTGGGCGTGGCAGCCCAAATAAGGTCAAAAACACGGTTTAGTCCCCAGGCCCCGAAACACACATTTTTGGAAAGCCCGCGAGGCGCTCTACCCGAATTTCGAGGTTTGGTCCCATGGGACCCAAAAATGGGCGTGGCAGCCCAAATAAGGTCAAAAACACGGTTTAGTCCCCAGGCCCCGAAACACACATTTTTGGAAAGCCCGCGAGGCGCTCTACCCGAATTTCGAGGTTTGGTCCCATGGGACCCAACGCGTGGGCGTGGCAGCCCAAATAAGGTCAAAAACACGGTTTAGTCCCCAGGCCCCGAAACACACATTTTTGGAAAGCCCGCGAGGCGCTCTACCCGAATTTCGAGGTTTGGTCCCGCGGGACCCCAACGCGTGGGCGTGGCGGCAGCCCAAATAAGGTCAAAAACACGGTTTAGTCCCCAGGCCCCGAAACACACATTTTTGGAAAGCCCGCGAGGCGCTCTACCCGAATTTCGAGGTTTGGTCCCATGGGACCCCAACGCGTGGGCGTGGCAGCCCAAATAAGGTCAAAAACACGGTTTAGTCCCCAGGCCCCGAAACACACATTTTTGGAAAGCCCGCGAGGCGCTCTACCCGAATTTCGAGGTTTGGTCCCATGGGACCCAAAAATGGGCGTGGCAGCCCAAATAAGGTCAAAAACACGGTTTAGTCCCCAGGCCCCGAAACACACATTTTTGGAAAGCCCGCGAGGCGCTCTACCCGAATTTCGAGGTTTGGTCCCATGGGACCCAAAAACGCGTGGGCGTGGCAGCCCAAATAAGGTCAAAAACACGGTTTAGTCCCCAGGCCCCGAAACACACATTTTTGGAAAGCCCGCGAGGCGCTCTACCCGAATTTCGAGGTTTGGTCCCATGGGACCCCAAAAATGTGGGCGTGGCAGCCCAAATAAGGTCAAAAACACGGTTTAGTCCCCAGGCCCCGAAACACACATTTTTGGAAAGCCCGCGAGGCGCTCTACCCGAATTTCGAGGTTTGGTCCCATGGGACCCAAAAATGCGTGGGGCGTGGCAGCCCAAATAAGGTCAAAAACACGGTTTAGTCCCCAGGCCCCGAAACACACATTTTTGGAAAGCCCGCGAGGCGCTCTACCCGAATTTCGAGGTTTGGTCCCATGGGACCCAAAAATGTGGGCGTGGCAGCCCAAATAAGGTCAAAAACACGGTTTAGTCCCCAGGCCCCGAAACACACATTTTTGGAAAGCCCGCGAGGCGCTCTACCCGAATTTCGAGGTTTGGTCCCATGGGACCCCAACGCGTGGGCGTGGCAGCCCAAATAAGGTCAAAAACACGGTTTAGTCCCCAGGCCCCGAAACACACATTTTTGGAAAGCCCGCGAGGCGCTCTACCCGAATTTCGAGGTTTGGTCCCATGGGACCCCAACGCGTGGGCGTGGCAGCCCAAATAAGGTCAAAAACACGGTTTAGTCCCCAGGCCCCGAAACACACATTTTTGGAAAGCCCGCGAGGCGCTCTACCCGAATTTCGAGGTTTGGTCCCATGGGACCCCAACGCGTGGGCGTGGCAGCCCAAATAAGGTCAAAAACACGGTTTAGTCCCCAGGCCCCGAAACACACATTTTTGGAAAGCCCGCGAGGCGCTCTACCCGAATTTCGAGGTTTGGTCCGCGGGACCCCAACGCGTGGGCGTGGCAGCCCAAATAAGGTCAAAAACACGGTTTAGTCCCCAGGCCCCGAAACACACATTTTTGGAAAGCCCGCGAGGCGCTGTACCCGAATTTCGAGGTTTGGTCCCATGGGACCTAAAACTGTAAGGCGTGGCAGCCCAAATAAGGTCAAAAACACGGTTTAGTCCCCAGGTCCCGAAACACACATTTTTGGAAAGCCCGCGAGGCGCTCTACCCGAATTTCGAGAGGTTTGGTCCCATGGGACCCCAAAAATGTGGGCGTGGCAGCCCAAATAAGGTCAAAAACACGGTTTAGTCCCCAGGTCCCGAAACACACATTTTTGGAAAGCCCGCGAGGCGCTCTACCCGAATTTCGAGGTTTGGTCCCATAGGACCTAAAAATGTGGGCGTGGCAGCCCAAATAAGGTCAAAAACACGGTTTAGTCCCAGGCCCCGAAACACACATTTTTGGAAAGCCCGCGAGGCGCTCTACCCGAATTTCGAGGTTTGGTCCCATGGGACCCAAAACTGTGGGCGTGGCAGCCCAAATAAGGTCAAAAACACGGTTTAGTCCCTAGGTCCCGAAACACACATTTTTGGAAAGCCCGCGAGGCGCTCTACCCGAATTTCGAGGTTTGGTCCCATGGGACCCAAAAACTGTGGGCGTGGCAGCCCAAATAAGGTCAAAAACACGGTTTAGTCCCCAGGTCCCGAAACACACATTTTTGGAAAGCCCGCGAGGCGCTCTACCCGAATTTCGAGGTTTGGTCCCATGGGACCCAAAACTGTGGGCGTGGCAGCCCAAATAAGGTCAAAAACACGGTTTAGTCCCCAGGTCCCGAAACACACATTTTTGGAAAGCCCGCGAGGCGCTGTACCCGAATTTTTCGAGGTTTGGTCCCATGGGACCTAAAACGCGTGGGCGTGGCAGCCCAAATAAGGTCAAAAACACGGTTTAGTCCCCAGGTCCCGAAACACACATTTTTGGAAAGCCCGCGAGGCGCTCTACCCGAATTTCGAGGTTTGGTCCCATGGGACCTAAAAATGTGGGCGTGGCAGCCCAAATACAGGTCAAAAAACACGGTTTAGTCCCCAGGTCCCGAAACACACATTTTTGGAAAGCCCGCGAGGCGCTCTACCCGAATTTCGAGGTTTGGTCCCATGGGACCCAAAAATGTGGGCGTGGCAGCCCAAATAAGGTCAAAAACACGGTTTAGTCCCCAGGCCCCGAAACACACATTTTTGGAAAGCCCGCGAGGCGCTCTACCCGAATTTCGAGGTTTGGTCCCGCTGGGACGCCAAAATGTGGGCGTGGCGGCCCAAATAAGGTCAAAAACACGGTTTAGTCCGCAGGCCCCGAAACACACACATTTTTGGAAAGCCCGCGAGGCGCTCTATCCGAATTTCGAGGTTTGGTCCCATGGGACCCAAAAATGTGGGCGTGGCAGCCCAAATAAGGTCAAAAACACGGTTTAGTCCGCAGGTCCGAAACACACATTTTTGGAAAGCCCGCGAGGCGCTCTACCCGAATTTCGAGGTTTGGTCCCATAGGACCCAAAAATGTGGGCGTGGCGAGCCCAAATAAAGGTTAAAAACACGGTTTAGTCCCCATGAGCCCCGGAAACACACATTTTTGGGAAGCCCGCGAGGCGCTCTATCCTAATTTCGGAGGTTTGGTCCCATGGGACATAAAAATGTGGGCGTGGCGGCCCAAATAAAGTCAAAAACACGGTTTAGTCCCCAGGCCCCGAAACACACATTTTTGGAAAGCCCGCGAGGCGCTCTACCCGAATTTCGAGGTTTGGTCCCGCGGGACCCCAACGCGTGGGCGTGGCGGCCCAAATAAGGTCAAAAACACGGTTTAGTCCCCAGGCCCCGAAACACACATTTTTGGAAAGCCCGCGAGGCGCTCTACCCGAATTTCGAGGTTTGGTCCCATGGGACCCAAAAATGTGGGCGTGGCAGCCCAAATAAGGTCAAAAACACGGTTTAGTCCCCAGGCCCCGAAACACACATTTTTGGAAAGCCCGCGAGGCGCTCTACCCGAATTTCGAGGTTTGGTCCCATGGGACCCAACGCGTGGGCGTGGCAGCCCAAATAAGGTCAAAAACACGGTTTAGTCCCCAGGCCCCGAAACACACATTTTTGGAAAGCCCGCGAGGCGCTCTACCCGAATTTCGAGGTTTGGTCCCGCGGGACCCCAACGCGTGGGCGTGGCGGCCCAAATAAGGTCAAAAACACGGTTTAGTCCCCAGGCCCCGAAACACACATTTTTGGAAAGCCCGCGAGGCGCTCTACCCGAATTTCGAGGTTTGGTCCCATGGGACCCCAACGCGTGGGCGTGGCAGCCCAAATAAGGTCAAAAACACGGTTTAGTCCCCAGGCCCCGAAACACACATTTTTGGAAAGCCCGCGAGGCGCTCTACCCGAATTTCGAGGTTTGGTCCCGCGGGACCCCAACGCGTGGGCGTGGCAGGCCCAAATAAGGTCAAAAACACGGTTTAGTCCCCAGGCCCCGAAACACACATTTTTGGAAAGCCCGCGAGGCGCTCTACCCGAATTTCGAGGTTTGGTCCCGCGGACCCCAACGCGTGGGCGTGCCCAAATAAGGTCAAAAACACGGTTTAGTCCCCAGGCCCCGAAAACACACATTTTTGGAAAGCCCGCGAGGGCTCTATCCGAATTTCGAGGTTTGGTCCCATGGGACCCGCGTGGCAGGCCCAAATAAGGTCAAAAACACGCAGGCAGGCCCCGAAACACACATTTTTCGGAAAGCCCGTGAGGCGCTCTAACCGAATTTCGAGGTTTGATCCCATGGGACCCAAAAATGTGGGCGTGGCAGCCCAAATAAGGTCAAAAACACGCTTTAGTCCGCAGGCCCCGAAACACACATTTTCGGAAAGCCCGCGAGGCGCTCTATCCGAATTTCGAGGTTTGGTCCCATGGGACCCAAAAATGTGGGCGTGGCAGCCCAAATAAGGTCAAAAACACGGTTTAGTCCGCAGGCCCCGAAACACACATTTTGGAAAGCCCGTGAGGCGCTCTATCCGAATTTCGAGGTTTGGTCCCATGGGACCCAAAAATGTGGGCGTGGCAGCCCAAATAAGGTCAAAAACACGCTTTAGTCCGCAGGCCCCGAAACACACATTTTCGGAAAGCCCGTGAGGCGCTCTATCCGAATTTCGAGGTTTGGTCCCATGGGACCCAAAAATGTGGCAGGCGTGGCAGCCCAAATAAGGTCAAAAACACGGTTTAGTCCCCAGGCCCCGAAACACACATTTTTGGAAAGCCCGCGAGGCGCTCTATCCGAATTTCGAGGTTTGGTCCCATGGGACCCAACGCGTGGGCGTGGCAGCCCAAATAAGGTCAAAAACACGGTTTAGTCCCCAGGCCCCGAAACACACATTTTTGGAAAGCCCGCGAGGCGCTCTATCCGAATTTCGAGGTTTGGTCCCATGGGACCCCAACGCGTGGGCGTGGCAGCCCAAATAAGGTCAAAAACACGGTTTAGTCCCCAGGCCCCGAAACACACATTTTTGGAAAGCCCGCGAGGCGCTCTATCCGAATTTCGAGGTTTGGTCCCATGGGACCCCAACGCGTGGGCGTGGCAGCCCAAATAAGGTCAAAAACACGGTTTAGTCCCCAGGCCCCGAAACGCACATTTTTGGAAAGCCCGCGAGGCGCTCTATCCGAATTTCGAGGTTTGGTCCCATGGGACCCAACGCGTGGGCGTGGCAGCCCAAATAAGGTCAAAAACACGGTTTAGTCCCCAGGCCCCGAAACACACATTTTTGGAAAGCCCGCGAGGCGCTCTATCCGAATTTCGAGGTTTGGTCCCATGGGACCCCAACGCGTGGGCGTGGCAGCCCAAATAAGGTCAAAAACACGGTTTAGTCCCAGGCCCCGAAACGCACATTTTTGGAAAGCCCGCGAGGCGCTCTATCCGAATTTCGAGGTTTGGTCCCATGGGACCCCAACGCGTGGGCGTGGCAGCCCAAATAAGGTCAAAAACACGGTTTAGTCCCCAGGCCCCGAAACGCACATTTTTGGAAAGCCCGCGAGGCGCTCTATCCGAATTTCGAGGTTTGGTCCCATGGGACCCCAACGCGTGGGCGTGGCAGCCCAAATAAGGTCAAAAACACGGTTTAGTCCCCAGGCCCCGAAACACACATTTTTGGAAAGCCCGCGAGGCGCTCTATCCGAATTTCGAGGTTTGGTCCCATGGGACCCCAACGCGTGGGCGTGGCAGCCCAAATAAGGTCAAAAACACGGTTTAGTCCCCAGGCCCCGAAACACACATTTTTGGAAAGCCCGCGAGGCGCTCTATCCGAATTTCGAGGTTTGGTCCCATGGGACCCCAACGCGTGGGCGTGGCAGCCCAAATAAGGTCAAAAACACGGTTTAGTCCCCAGGCCCCGAAACGCACATTTTTGGAAAGCCCGCGAGGCGCTCTATCCGAATTTCGAGGTTTGGTCCCATGGGACCCCAACGCGTGGGCGTGGCAGCCCAAATAAGGTCAAAAACACGGTTTAGTCCCCAGGCCCCGAAACACACATTTTTGGAAAGCCCGCGAGGCGCTCTATCCGAATTTCGAGGTTTGGTCCCATGGGATCCCAACGCGTGGGCGTGGCAGCCCAAATAAGGTCAAAAACACGGTTTAGTCCCCAGGCCCCGAAACGCACATTTTTGGAAAGCCCGCGAGGCGCTCTATCCGAATTTCGAGGTTTGGTCCCATGGGACCCCAACGCGTGGGCGTGGCAGCCCAAATAAGGTCAAAAACACGGTTTAGTCCCCAGGCCCCGAAACACACATTTTTGGAAAGCCCGCGAGGCGCTCTATCCGAATTTCGAGGTTTGGTCCCATGGGACCCCAACGCGTGGGCGTGGCAGCCCAAATAAGGTCAAAAACACGGTTTAGTCCCCAGGCCCCGAAACACACATTTTTGGAAAGCCCGCGAGGCGCTCTATCCGAATTTCGAGGTTTGGTCCCATGGGACCCCAACGCGTGGGCGTGGCAGCCCAAATAAGGTCAAAAACACGGTTTAGTCCCAGGCCCCGAAACACACATTTTTGGAAAGCCCGCGAGGCGCTCTATCCGAATTTCGAGGTTTGGTCCCATGGGACCCCAACGCGTGGGCGTGGCAGCCCAAATAAGGTCAAAAACACGGTTTAGTCCGCAGGCCCCGAAACGCACATTTTTGGAAAGCCCGCGAGGCGCTCTATCCGAATTTCGAGGTTTGGTCCCATGGGACCCCAACGCGTGGGCGTGGCAGCCCAAATAAGGTCAAAAACACGGTTTAGTCCCCAGGCCCCGAAACACACATTTTTGGGAAGCCCGCGAGGCGCTCTATCCTAATTTCGAGGTTTGGTCCCATGAGACATAATGTGGGCGTGGCGGCTTAAATAAGGACGGTTTAGTCCGCAGGTCCCGAAACCCGCGAGGCGCTCTATCCGAATTTCGAGGTTTGGTCGAGGTTTGGTCCCGCGGGACCCCAACGCGTGGGCGTGGCAGCCCAAATAAGGTCAAAAACACGGTTTAGTCCCCAGGCCCCGAAACACACATTTTTGGAAAGCCCGCGAGGCGCTCTACCCGAATTTCGAGGTTTGGTCCCGCGGGACCCCAACGCGTGGGCGTGGCAGCCCAAATAAGGTCAAAAACACGGTTTAGTCCGCAGAGAAACACACATTTTTGGAAAGCCCGCGAGGCGCTCTACCCGAATTTCGAGGTTTGGTCCCGCGGGACCCCAACGCGTGGGCGTGGCAGCCCAAATAAGGTCAAAAACACGGTTTAGTCCGCAGGCGACGAAACACACATTTTTGGAAAGCCCGCGAGGCGCTCTACCCGAATTTCGAGGTTTGGTCCCGCGGGACCAACGCGTGGGCGTGGCGGCAAATAAGGTCAAAAACACGGTTTAGTCCGCAGGCGACGAAACACACATTTTTGGAAAGCCCCGCGAGGCGCTCTACCCGAATTTCGAGGTTTGGTCCCGCGGGACCCCAACGCGTGGGCGTGGCGGCCCAAATAAGGTCAAAAACACGGTTTAGTCCGCAGGCGACGAAACACACATTTTTGGAAAGCCCGCGAGGCGCTCTACCCGAATTTCGAGGTTTGGTCCCGCGGGACCCCAACGCGTGGGCGTGGCGGCCCAAATAAGGTCAAAAACACGGTTTAGTCCGCAGGCGACGAAACACACATTTTTGGAAAGCCCGCGAGGCGCTCTACCCGAATTTCGAGGTTTGGTCCCGCGGGACCCCAACGCGTGGGCGTGGCGGCCCAAATAAGGTCAAAAACACGGTTTAGTCCGCAGGCGACGAAACACACATTTTTGGAAAGCCCGCGAGGCGCTCTACCCGAATTTCGAGGTTTGGTCCCGCGGGACCCCAACGCGTGGGCGTGGCGGCCCAAATAAGGTCAAAAACACGGTTTAGTCCGCAGGCGACGAAACACACATTTTTGGAAAGCCCGCGAGGCGCTCTACCCGAATTTCGAGGTTTGGTCCCGCGGGACCCCAACGCGTGGGCGTGGCGGCCCAAATAAGGTCAAAAACACGGTTTAGTCCGCAGGCGACGAAACACACATTTTT
>OZ036014.1:4521998-4534498 GCA_964035015.1 Corallium rubrum
GCAGATACCTTAAACCTCAAATTATAAACCATTCTCCACCAGCTACTATTCACCAACACAATACACCAAGGATGGTAAGTCACAACCAGGATCTAAATACCTGAGCCTTAAGCTTTACTTTTACTTTTATTTTACGTTTTACAAAACAACACAAAATAATTCCAATTAAAGGCTTTTCTGAATGATTTTTCCCAATAAGAAATGTTTGTTTGTATTTTTATTTTATTTATTTTTTTTTTATTTTAAAAAATTTGCCAAGAGGCAGGTGCAACTACAAAAGGACACGAGGTCCCATACTAGATAGTACACCTATATAATGTTACAAAAACTTCATGCCCCCCCTTAAGAACTTATAAATTATTTCAGGGTCCCCCCAAAAGAAGTGGCAAAAATTTCAGGTCCCCCCATTTTCTCACCCATCCCCCCCTTCCCCCCCCCCCCCTCCAATAAATAATGAACTGTCCCTAATTGGCGTTAGATATCTTTGCTATTATCAAACTAAATTACTTTGAAGGAAGTATGTGTGTGTGTTTCTCTCACAACGCCAAACATGTAGAATTTCAAGTGATTATGTTTGATAATAGCAAAGATATATAACTTTTTCGATAACTCATAATATGCACGTGCGACGTCAAGATGTTTAATTTGCATATCAAACAAACTGAAATATCTCAAGAACGAAGCAAGGAAACATAAAACTGCAAAAGATGTTACTCTATCATTTTAAGTGTTCTTTCAAATAAGACGAACTTAATTTTCGCTTCATATAGGCACTTTAAAGCACAGCTCCGAGTATATACAACTGTTTTCATTGTTAGTGGAATAAATCCTATATCTTTTATTTAAGAAAATGTTTATATATAGATACAACTTTTTTCAAAGTCCAAAAACTTTGTACCACACAAAATTAATGTTTTATTTCTTTTTTTGAAATCAGAAGTGCGAACCATGCATGCTAATATTTGATTTATTTGACCAAATGCACGGTTGGGCAAGTTGCCTGCATGTCATACCATCACCATGCATGCATGTGCTTTATCAGTTATCACTTTTTCAATTCAGTATCAGTTTTGAACGACTTAATTTTTACGATTTTTGTGATTGAAGTCGAGTAAAATGTTTTCTGAGGGATTTCGTAAACCGAACAAAGATTATAACGATTCCCCCTAGTATATAAACAAAGTATTCTGCATCTGCAAACCGTCTTCGAAATGTTCCGTTTTAGTTGACGTCCTTTTCATCGTTTACGTGTGGACAGTATCAGGCCAATCCGTAAAAAAAGTCTGTTGCGTTTTAAAAAAAAAAATCCGGATACGGTTCTGCGTTGAACTTGCTTCAATTTTCCTAATCGGTTGCGGCGTGGTTGCCGTGACTGCACGCATGCATATACATCATGTTTCGTCAAAAGC
This sequence comes from Corallium rubrum, assembly GCA_964035015.1. Lineage (NCBI taxonomy): Eukaryota > Metazoa > Cnidaria > Anthozoa > Scleralcyonacea > Coralliidae > Corallium > Corallium rubrum. Next base: position 4,523,408 of record OZ036014.1, read on the forward strand.
TCTTTTTCCTCCGTTTCGTATGGCAGCTAAATGCAAACCACTTGCGCTAAACACTATTCTTATAGCCCGATCAGCACAACACGTGTTTTACTGTACTACAGCTCATCAGGGTAGCTTCGAACAATCTAGATGTGAAAACTTTACTTACATATACCCAAGCAATTGCCGGTGACAACTGCTTGTGGGATAGTATAATAGTGAGCACATATACATATAATCGAAATATAGTAAGGTTAGATATACTGCCGAAACAGAGAACGTAGGAGTCTAACGTTTCGAGCGAAGGCCCTTCCCTCTGACGAAGGGCCTTCGCTCGAAACGTTAGACTCCTACGTTCTCTGTTTCGGCAGTATATCTAACCTTACTATATTTCGATTATATATATATATATATATATATATATATATATATATATATATATATATATATATATATGTAATGTTTACAACACGAGCGGCCGTGTTGTATTGAATTATACAATAACGAGCCGAAGGCGAGTGATTGTATATTCAATACAACAAGGACGCGAGTGTTGTAAACAACTTGTGAAATGAATAAATAGTAAAAATCCCTTTGGGATAATCATATTGAGATGCTAATTAGTTACAAGCACTAGTGGTTTGTATGGGGTTTACAGGGGTATACATGTGACGTAATTTCTGAAATTGGATTGGCTGCAAAACTCATGAATTATTAATGAATTTCACAAATATATATAGTTTTACATTAACAAAGTAGAATTATTTGTTATTTTATTGTAGGTGGATTGTAACATAATGTTACTACATTCTGGCATAGTTTTGATGTTAATTGCGACGATCAAACAAGTGGCTTCAGGCAATGGGAGTAAGTTATTGAGTTTTTAATTTACTCACATTGTTTTTATTGAATAAATTTATGGTTTATTTGTTATTATTTTTGCACCATAGCTGATTGTTCTGATGCACTTGGAATGGAAAGTGGAGAAATAAAGGATTCCCAAATTACTGTTTCTAGTATGTATAGTAATGCACATGGGGGATTAGCTCGTCTCAATAAAAAGTTACCAAGAAGGGGAGCATGGTGTATTGACCCAGACGATTTAAAAGCTGTCACCCAAATGGAGTATAATGAGTACATCAAGATTGATTTATTGAATGTAACAAAAGTTACAAAGGTTGCTACTCAAGGAAGGGAATATAAATCTGGAAGAGAATATACTAAAAAATACAAGATATCCTACAGTGATGATAACAGCAAATGGATATATTACAAAGACAGAGATTCTCTTGCTAATACAACAAAGGTGTAGAGAAAGTTTAGTTGTTGCAATTATACTGTTTTGTTCAGCTCACTATACTGTAACAAATTATAAATAATTTTGAGTATTATCATCATGATAATGTCTGTATGAAAAACATTTCCAGTCTATATAATATTAAGTGAAATAAATATCAGTGTGAAGATATATTATAGTCAAGTACAATATAATTATTGTAATATTTTTATGTTTCAGATATTTGATGGCAATACTGATACATCAACAGTGGTTTCACACATTCTAGATCCTGTTATTGTTGCCAGATATATTAGAATTCATCCAGGATATTTTGTGGATGCAGTTTGTTTGAGGCTTGAGTTATATGGTTGTAAAGTGACTCCAGGTTTGTACTGCAATCTGTCAAACTTTACAGAACTGTCCCCTGAAGACCTTTTTTACAAAGGATACTAAGTTGCTAATTTTATGTCTCTCCTCACTTCTTTAGTTTATCTTTGCCTAATTTTTTTTTCATATTATTTTCTTACATATCATCTTTCCTTGTCATATCTCCAGTTCTCTTGATCCACTTCTCTACTGCTAACTTATATTATTTTCATATTATTACTTTCTATCTTTCCACGATCCTCTATTTCACTTCTGGGGGAGCACGGGTGGCGTCGCGGCCTCTCACCAAAAAGTTAAGCCCGGTTACTGTAGACGGGGTTAGTACTTGGATGGATGACCGCTTGGGAATGGCCCCGTTGTCGAGCTTGGACTCATGTGAGTAGAGTTGTAGTTGATCTCTCCTGTGCTTCGAGGGTTTTTCGCCGGGTTCTCCGGTTTTCCTCCCTCCGTAAAATCAACACCTACATCTTAGCTGTGATCCGTGGTCTGAACTGTGTCGTATGGCGGCTGCCTGGAGCGCCTTTGATATGCCTCGACACGGCCACGTTGATCTGCGTCCTTCGCAATTCAGCCACAGGCTGCAAGTAAGGATGATTAGCGCCCAGTCCAGTCCTTACTTCTCTTCTAAGTTTTATTTGATGAACTGTTAACTGGAATTATTATACTGTTTTTAATTTCCATCAGGTTCTACACCAACCAACACACTGTCTTTGCATAAAGGTATTTTAATAAATAGCATTTATTGTAGTCGTAGTACAGTTTATGAGAAATATTCTCAGCCGACCTCTTACAGCATTTTTTGTATTGGGATGTAAATATTATACAATAACATCTGCGCTATTCAGCCCATTACAGGTTTGTAACGATACTCGTCGTAAACAGGAAATGCGTCTCATTTACAAACTTGGTACCATTCACCCTCACGGCCTCAATGAGCGATTCTCTTTCATTTAGCTCACTCCACCACCATATTCCACACCTTTTCCTTAACCTTTTCCTGATGACGTAAATATAGTGATTTATAACCTGTTTCTTTGCCTATTTGCAGGTAGCTGACCCACAAATTGGGTCAGCACCTGCACACAGGCTAAAATTACATATTAATTTATTTGTTTACTTTGTTTTTATTGGCTTACATGTGTTCACGTGATTCCCATTGTAGCTCTGCTATAAATACGCGTGACCACATGTGAGTTGTTTACTAATTTCTCCTGACGAAGGGCCTTCGCCCGAAACGTCGAGAAGATTTTTCTCTGTTTTTCAGGCCAACGTGACTTAACCCTGGTAATATTTAAATATTATACAATACACATTAGTTTAATTCTTAAAAATTAATGCATTAATAATTCACGTATTCAAAGGAAATCAGTACCATGTCGGTGGTTTTATACTTGAGCGCGAGCATTTTTGTATCTACTGCGCATGCGAGTAGATACTATGTTGACATGCAAGGTTTTCTGATGTTACTTAAGTAACAATAGAATATTCTTTGGGACCAATCAAATTTCAGAAGGTTTTTCCGATCACATCCTGAGTTAGTCTGAGTATAGTCTCAGTGATGCAGTAGATACATGTACGGACAAGCGTGCCTATTTTTTTACTTGATAAAACACTGCTGTTATGGTTTTAAATATAACATAATGTCTCACACCTGTATTATCCTCTTTCACATACAGTTATTGAGACACCATCCACAACCTCTTTGAGTACAGGTATAGTTTATTTTAGTCATACTACAAATATTTTCTTCTCTCGTCTGTAGGAAAAATGATCTAGACAAGATTTTACTTTAGAAATATTTTCCTTCATTAAATCAAGAATTATTTTCTTTCTGACAGATTTTTCTCAAACACCGTCTACGACCTCTTTGAATACAGGTATTAAGTATTTGTATTTATTGTAGTCATAGCACACTTTATGAGAAATGTTTTCATAGCTGACTTTTTAAATTTCTTTTATTTGGCATGTAAATCAGTATAACTCACCATATAAATGTTTCACACTTGTACACTGCAAAAAATTTTAAAAAAACTCGTTTTAAGAAAAAAATCTTGTTTTAAGAAAATATTTCTTAAATTAAGAAATATTTTCTTGTCCTTTCTTTTGAAAAGAATATATATAGACAAGATTTTGTCTTTAGAATGTTTTTCTTAAATCAAGAATTATTTTCTATAAATATTTCTTAAATTAATAAATAAATAATAATAATAGTATTTATTTATTTATATAGCGCCTATCCAGGTCTGCTCTAGGCACTTTACAAAAGCTCAAACTAATTAAAGACAGACTTAAATAGATGTGTTTTGATTTTGGATTTAAAAATAGAAAGACTTGGGGAAGATCTGATGCTTCTAGGTAAAGTGTAATCCAGATATAATAAAAAAACTATAATATAATAAAGAATATAATAAAATATAAAAATATAATATAATAAAACTTTAATATAATAAAGAGTAATCCAGATAAAATAATCGATAAGCTTTTCCTTGTTACCTTTCTTCAATAATTGTTTTTCAGAACCACATGAATGCTCTGATCTGCTTCCAATTCTTATTGGACTGGTTTCATTATTTTGTCTTATCGCTTTGATAATACTGGCTCTCTTAATAAAATGGAAACTATTCAATTCAAAACAGCCGAGGCCAAAGGTTTTATTAGAGATGGAATCCACATCACCTAATCCTGACAACAATGTCCCAATGACAGCCACAACCTCCGCAACACAAGCGCCGTCGAGGGACGCTGTTGTGCTGGATGTACCCCCAGATGAAAGCGACTATGTTATTCCTGATCCTTTATACACTGAACTAAGTGAGCGTACAGATGATGGCCACTTCTACCAAAAACTAATTAAAGCGTGAAACGGGAGTCATGTATATAGCGGAGCAATAGTTATAACTGTTTTTACCTGCTTAAAGAAGAGTTTTTAATCCTTTCATGATCATCATGTACTTCCACCACACGAAAAGATTCCCTTTGACGAGCTGTGAAATGGTCTCAGCGTTAAACAGAAGAGCCGGACATTTTTTTGACAGTTTTCACTCTATCTACGAAACGCACCTACCTAATAAAAACGAGCTTTTTTGAGTAGCTAACAACATTTTATACCAGCTAAAAAAAAGAATGTTATTGTGACAGTTAGGTTTAGGATTATGGTTAAGTAATCTATACGTTCTACCTTTAGCAAATATTTGAACAACGAAATATTTTTTAGATTGGAGCAACCTTTATTGCTTTAATAGAGATTTTTGTTTTCAAAATGGTAATGAGATGACGCCAAAGTAGTCATCATTATCTATACGATATTTATTTGCAGGAGTGACATGACCCAATTCTTCCATTAATGGTGTGTTTGAACAACATGTTCCATTTGTATGAGTTTTCCCACAAAAATTTTCAGGTAGTTTATCTTGCCAAAAAGAGAAAGAAATCCAAATGCCTACATAGACGTCATCTCATTACTATACTAGAAATGCGAATCGACAAAAAAACATTGAGGAACAGCTCCAATCAAAAATATATTTCGCTGAACGTATATATTCACGTAGAACGTATTCAGATGATAAAAAAATTTGGGTTTATTTCCACTTTAAAATTCGGATGTTTTTATAGAAATTGAGCCAGTAAACGCGAACGTGATGTTGGCTTTGACATTTTTGTCTTCAAAAACAAACCACTTCGAAGAAGTACCTTTTTGAGGGTCCATATTCATTGAGACAGACGAACCGTCGGATGCCTGGGTGATTTTATGTTACAAAACTCTTATTACGACTTTTTGAGAAAGGCAGAATCACTTCGCAAAGCAAAATTGGCTTCGTTTTTCTCTAAGTACAGCACACAGGATACTCTAATTCTTTTCTGTGGTCATAGAAAGGTTTTCGTGACTTCAAATCAGCCCATGAACCGAGCTAGCCCACTTCATATGAAGAGCCAGCTCTTGAAAGAGGAAATTACTATACTTGGAGGGAAGAAAATCATTTGTATGTTTATAAGTTAATAAATAATTACCGGTTGGACTTGGACATCACATCCGGTAACTTTGACATCGAAAAACTCCATGAAGATGATATATTGCAATTTTGCTCAGGAAGACCCAAAGATTACGAATATGTAAAATCCCCACAGGTGAGATAGGCACTTTAAGGTTTAGACTATTTGGGATGTAGGTATACTTACGTGATATACAGATCACCAATATAACCGGTGTCCCAGGAAATCCGTCCCGCCGTAATATCTCCCCCCCGGGGGGCGAAATTCCTAGGAAATTCGCCCTCCCGGGGGGCGAATTTCCTAGGAATATCGCCCCCCTTTAGGAATTTCGCCCTCCCCCTTTAAGTCGCAAAACATAAATCGCCCAAATTGGCAAACATTTATATTGCCAACAACACATGCATTCTGGAAACCAGTCGAAATAAAACTACTACGGCAACGTGTTTGAACACAAGAATTTTATGTTATATACAAAGAACGTTTGCAAACGACGTCGGTTCCCAAGAGTAATTTTCACGCCGTCGTGACTCTGTTGACAACGTGAAAAAGCATTTTCACGTTGCATAGACAACGCGGAACCCGAGTCAGAAGCCTTGGGAAAGTTTAACCTTACTTTCGCGACGGCTAACATAGATTGAACAAGTGTTTTCCTCAAGAATTTAAGAACAGAACGAGTCCGTGCGATTATGAATGTATAAATACAACACTATTTAATACCACTCTTAAACTTCCTGCCGTAGCCGTAGTCCGTTGTCAGGATCTTAAAGTCCCTTCAGAATTGGAAGCAGTTGTTACCCGATGCTCTGTCTATCTGTTTTTCCCGAACAAATTATTCTGGAATCGTGTAATTTAATCGTGTTTTTTTTTCAGAAAAAAAATATCGATTGATAAACTAGAAATGATTAAAATGTTATCGATCGACAGCTGAAAAAAACAACCACAACTAAAATTTCTCGCATAGTCCACTCATATATCTCGAATGCTTTTGCGGGTCAAAACGGCGCGCCATATATGAGAAAAAAACAACACGAACGCAATTCCCAATGCGGCCATATTTTGTTTCGCCACCATGCTTTAAAAACAATAGTTCCGCCTCATTACCACGATGACTCAGCGTGGCACACAGAAATAAGGAATGCTCTTTCGGTGAAATGTCCTTTTGGCAAAGTGTCTTTTGCCAAAATTTCTTTCGGAAAAAAAAATTTCCTTTCAGAACGCCAAAGCAGGCGTCTTGTTAAAACTAAAAAAGTTAGAATCAAGGCCATACCAACCCAGCCCACGTATATGCCATCTCAGCCCACGCACATGTCATGCATTCCTGACTTGGTCCAATAGCTACAAAAGCGGGACAAATCTAAACGACATTCATTCACTTCACCTGACCTCTGAATAAGTATCAGAACAGAAATCACCGCCGATTGTCAATTTTATATACCAAAGTATCAATACGTAAATGGAAGCTATTTTGGCGTACCTGGACCGCCAAGACTACCCTGAAGGATGTTCTAAGCAGCAAAAGCGTGATTTACGAAAAAGGGCCGCCGATTTTACTCTAAATGATGGCATGCTGTATTATATGGGTAGCAGAAACAATTTCGCAAAAGCTCCACGTCAAGTTATTTTCGACAAGGAAACACAGCAACGGATCATGCGGTAAGATAAAAGTTTGCTGGGGTTTTTTCATTTATAACGTTTTTAATTCATTTTTCCAATTTTCTGTTTTTGATTTCTCATAGCCAATGCCACGAGGGTCCTGGTAATGCACATTTCGGCCGAGACAAAACATTGGGCAAAATAGAGCAGCGCTTTTACTGGGGGGGTATGGTAAATGATTCAAAGAACTTCATTGCAGCGTGTCATCAGTGCCAAAGAGTAAACCCAAAATTAAACAAGACTGTGCCTTCGCTCCATCCAATTCCCGTTCCTTCAGGGGCATGGAAACAGGTACGTTTTAGTTATATTTATCCTAACATAAACTCAAATTACTGAAACTTTTAGGGCTTCGAATCACTGACATTGTATCAACCAAATGGCATTTCCAGTAATGGTTACGTCCTGTAGAGTGTATAGAGTGTAGAGTGTAGAGTGTAGATTCTTTTTTTAAATCTTAATCAACTTGTGATTTCATTTTGACAATTATTTTTATGTGCGTTCTTTGCTGTTCGTTTTTAATCGATATTTTTTTAGGTTGGTATTGATCTGATCGGCCCTCTCCCAGAAACGAAAAAGGGTAATAAATATATCATAACTATGTGTGATTACTTCACCAAATGGCCCGAGGCAGTTGCGGCCCCCAACAAGACAGCACGTTGCGTTGCGGACTTCATCTATTGGACGATGACCAGAAATGGGTGCGCGGAAATCCAGATATCTGACCAGGGCCGTGAATTCGTTAACCAAGTCAGCGAAGAGCTACATCAAAGGACAGGTATGTTATTTTATACGGTTTTCAAAGGGAGAGAAAATTAAAGAGATCTCAAAAAAACTGAGTATTTCGGCAGTTAACCACCTCAGTTTCACTTTAAAATATAGTATTAAAGTATAACAAAATAACTGATGAAAAGAAAATTTTTTTTTCCGAAAGAAATTTTGACAAAAGACACTTTGCCGAAAGGACATTTCACCGAAAGAGCATTCCTTATTTCTGTGTGCCACGATGAGTCATCGCGGTAATGAGGCGGAACTATTGTTTTTACTGAAGAATGATGGTGAAACAAAATAATGGCCGCATTGGGAATTGCGTTCGTGTTATGGCGCCCCGTTTCGACCAAAAGCATTCGAGATGTATGAGTGGACAATGCGAGAAATTTTAAACGTGTTTTTTTTTTCAGCTGTCGATCGAGAATTTTTAAATCGTTTCTATATCAATCGATTTTTTTTTCTGAAAGAAGAATACGATTAAATTACATGATTCCAGAATAATTTCTTCGGGAAAGAAAGACAGATAGGCAAATTAGAGATAATTTTTTTACAACTCCAATTTAAACAGGGACAGAGCATCGGGTAACAACTGCTTACCATCCTCAAAGTAATGGACTAGATGAACGTTTTAATCAGACCATCCAGCGCGCGCTTCGGAAGGCGGTGAATGAGAAGCAAGACAACTGGGACGAGGCTATAGACGATATCCTGTTCGCCTATCGCACCTCTGTCCAAGCAACGACGAAACACACACCTTTCTACTTGATGTTTGGAAGAGAAGCACGAATTCCAATACAGATGGAGATTTCGCCAGAAGGCAATGAACAGACATTGGAAGAAAGAATAGAAGAGCTTGCAGATCTTCGCGAGTCATACGGTAAAGTGGCAGAGAACATCAAGGACGCCCAACAAAAACAGAAGAAACTTTACGACGCAAAGCACGGCGCATACAAGAAGGTAAGAAAACACAACAGGAGTAATTTGAGTTGTGCCGACTCTGTATTGGAGTTAATTTAACTTTAGCTGATGACGTTTCAAAATAATTAGCGTTTCATTGTATTATTTAGAAAGTAAGATTTATTTTTTCTTTACGTACATGTAGGAGTTTACCCAAGGATCTCTCGTGCTGCTTAGGAACAGTAAAAACGATTCACGCAAAGGGGGAAAGTTAGATGCTAAATGGTTAGGACCTTATGAAGTGGTTGACTGTTTGGGAAAAAATGTGTACAAAATTAAGGTAGCTATGTCCTTGCAGTCATTGCAAGAGCTGTTTTATTAGATGTAGAATAATATACATGAAAAAATTCTCAATACTTTTGAGGAAATACAGTGCAGAAAAAAGGAAACACATGCAGGGTCAGTGCAATAACCTATACAAAACTAAGTGGTTTTCGTTTTTTTAGAACTGTTCAACAGGTAACATCAACAAAAAGAAAGTTAATGCCGCTGTGCTAAAGCCATATGTACCAAGCGTTGAGGAGACCCGAAGTTCTGTTAGTGTTGCAGTTAAAGGTGTTGTATAAGTTGGTTTATTTGCCATCCTTCATATTGTCCTAGTCGAAACTCGAAAGTTTACTTTTTTCCCACTTAATAAATAAGCTGTTTATCTTTTGTAATCTTTTATAGAGGTCGCAGTCAATAATAGTAAAAAAACAAAAAAGAAGAAAGTTAATGCAACTGTGACAAAGCCACATGTACCTAGCGTTGAGCAGACCCAAACTTCCGTTATTACGGCTGCAGTCGAAGGTATTTTTAAGTTGATTTATTCACCCTTGATACTTCATCTTACATAATTGTTTTCTCGTCTCTGTTTAATATCTTGTATAATCTACTATAGCGATTGCAGCTAATCAAAATACAAAAATTAAAGAAGCCCCTGAAGAATATTGGATCAATGAACTTGGTTTAAAGAAAGAAGAGAAGACCTTGCTAAAACTGCCTAGAATGCTAAACGATCGACACATGAACGCCGCGCAAAAACTCCTCAAGCGAAAGTTTCCACATGTCAGCGGCCTACAGGACACCGTCCTGTCTCAGACCTCATTCGCGACCATACCAGATGAAGGGATACAGATCCATAACACTGGAGCTCATCATTGGATTAGATCGTCATCGATAGGTATTTACATTTTATCACTAAACTTTAAATTAATGTGTATCTGATACTTAGCATACTCCCGATGTCTCTGTCTGGCACCCACGCTAGAGTATTGTAAACCTATTTTTTGTGTTTTTCCTGAAATTTTGTTGTTGTTGGTGTTGATAGGGGGTTACGTTAAAGTATCTGATAGCCTCTATGATGACATAACGGGATCGACAAAAGTCCAGCTGGCCCAGTGTTATCGCACCTTGATTGATGATTTCGGGAATCTGCAAGTCGATATTCCACCTGTGCAGGTCCAGACAGGATCAACCGACTGCGGGCTGTTCGCCATCGCGTTCGCCTACGAATTAGCGAGCGGGAACCAACTGCTACGCGAGGTCCGCTTCGACCAGAAAAAGATGAGGAGCCACCTTCTGTCATGCTTCGAGAATGGCGAGCTGACTCCATTCCCATACGCACGTCGTCCAATGGTTCAACAAAGACACCACAACAGCGCCACAGTTGAGACCCTCTGCACATGCAAGCTTCCAGAAGAGTACGACGATATGGTTTCGTGTGATCTTTGCGGGGAATGGTTCCACCTAAAATGTGTACAATGCCATTCTACGGAGAGTGAGTGGCTTTGCCCTTCGTGCACTCCACCACCAGCTAAAAGGACTAAGCTAACCCATTGAGTTATATAGTCAACTAGTATAATTTTTATAAGATATTAAATTTACTAAACAATGTTCTTGTCATGTTTTGAATTTAAAGAGATCGTTTATAACTCATTCCTGTCCGGGGGCTTCCCCAGAGGTGAATAAAACCAGAATAAAATACTAAAGACCAATTCGGACAAGAAAGAGTTAAATCGAAATCGAGAAGGGGGGGGGGGGGCGAAATTCCTAAAGGGGGGCGATATTCCTAGGAAATTCGCCCTCCGGGAGGGAGA
>OZ036014.1:4539498-4549498 GCA_964035015.1 Corallium rubrum
TGGCGAACGTAGAGACGAAGAACACTTCTACGAAAAGCTAATTAAAACGTTAAATGGGAGTCATAGCGGAACAATAACTGATGTTTTTAGTTAGAGAAAATTAAATTATTTTACTGCACCAAGAGGTCGTCCTTCCTTGACAGCGGTAAAATCGTCTGGTGTTAGAAGAGGAACCTTTATAAGCCAGGCTTTTTTGAAAAGTTTTACTTGATCAAAGTGAAAAAACTTATCAGGCTAATATAAACTACCAATGGTTTTAGAATTCGATAGATTTGTAATAGACTTATAGAAGTGTAATATTTGATTTGAATTCCTATTTTGTGTATTAAAATATCAAAGATTTTAATTTATAGTCTGTTTCAGTATGTTTTGTGAATATTTTATCATTCATTTAAACACATACCAACTACCAAGGGAAGCTGAAGTCAGTTCAACTGTGTCTCGTTCTCTTTCAAAAACTCCTTCGTAATCCAGAAATTTCATTGTTAACTCATTCCTGTGCGAGGGCTTCCCCAGAGGTGAATAAAATCGTCTGGCGTTAGCCAGAATAAAACACTAAAGACCAATTCGGACAGGAAAGAGTTAAACATGATTTCTTTCCAACATAATATTAAAAAAATATTATAATTTGTAGTTTTTATTTCAAATGTGTGGTGCGGTGTTGAAGGGGGATGGAAGAATTACAAAATGTTTCCGTCACATATTACATAGAAAAGGAAGCTTTTTGTGTTTTAGTAAGGTTAGATATACTGCAGTATATCTAACCTTACTATATTTCGATTGTTGTTTCTACACTGCCTACGTAGCACGCTACTTTTATTACACTTTTTGTTTTTTGCGCTTTTGCCAAATGCGCACGTCACGGAAATATTGGGGGTGGTAGTTCGCTAGACGGTACACACCCTACTCTTTTACAAATATTTATTAGAATATCAAACCATACGATTCATGTCCTAATTTGGTCATACCAGACGAATCTATTGTCTGTTTGCAACGGAAATAGATCGCTCAGCGAACTCTGACCGATTATTCCCGACACAATGGCGACCTTATCCGATGATTTTGTTCGTCCAATTTAGTGTCAAAACACGACGACTTATTACTTTTCAACGAAGAAATGTCTTGTTTGTTTGTCAAATAAATATCCTAAGATGATACTAGGCTTTGAAATTTAGACGTGACGATATTTCTAGAGTCTCGATTTTGAAGTGGGTTTGGGTTGGGTTGGCAGGAAAGAAGTGTTTCTTTGCTTCCTGTTTGGCATCGTTTGTCGTTTCGGAGCAAAGCGTGACGCTAAACTGACAAGAAAAACAAGATTTTTATCTCCCAGTATATATAAATGTACTAAAGTATCGTGAAAACAGTTTGGCTTACAAGTAAGTGCTTTTCTTTGCTTTATTTATCCGTATTTTCTTGGCTAGCAAGTGTAAAACCAATGTCATTATTCTCTGTCACCTGTGGTTTGTTTACTAAAATGTGGTCTGAGCTGTGTTTAACTTTTACTTAAAGCGTAAAAGAAAGTGAAAGTAATCTCGTAGTTTACATTAAACAAGACTAAATGATTTTCTTTTTATTGTTGATGGGTTTTAGAATGATGTTACTACAATCTGTCTTAGTTGTAATGTTTGTAAATATCATGATGGTCGGACAAGCTCTGCCCACTGGATGTAAGTTGATAAACAATCATTGTTTTAAATCTATTATTATTTATAAATATACCAGAGCTCTTGTTTGTAACGTTTAATGCTATTTATTGTAAGCTAAACACGTATACTAACTAAGTAAGTGACTTATTTATTGTAATTATATAATAAATATTAAATGACAGTAGGTTCTGATAACCCAATGGTGCTCACCCATTGATGGAACAAACTGAAGATTACTATGAGTGGCGTTTTTATGGAGGCAAGCCATCCCAGGTGCCTGAGCTAGCTCGCTTTCCAAGATGATTTTTATTGTGTTTATGTGAAAAGGACTAGCTCGCCTAGCTGGGCTGGCTGGCTTCTTGTGCTAATTGCATAATTTATCAGTTCTGGTTAACTGACTATCAGTCATACAGTATCTACTGTGAACTTATTGGATGATAATACCCAAGCAGGAAGAGTGTGATCAAATGGGACGTGAAGACCCATGCCAGGTGCTCTCCCAGTGAAATTAAATATATATACAGTAATATAAAAACAATAAAAATGTTAAATGCATAAAGGCATGTTTGAGGCCTGTTTGAGGCCTGTGTAGAGTTTGGCCCACCCTGTTGGTGCAAGTGTACCATTGGAACCTGTGAGCTAGTGCCACCACAGAATAGTAATACAACCAGAAGTCCAACTCAAGTGAAAACTTGTCCGCATTTCTTCAATGCGCAGGCGCGATATTTTACGCCATCCGACGCCATTCTACGCCATCCTACGCCATCCTGGCAAGTTCCCCCGGCAGTTTTAACCTTCTTTTGAAGGACCAAACTGCCGGGGGAACTTGCCAGGATGGCGTAGGATGGCGTAGGATGACGAGGAATCCAGATGCGCGAGGCGACATGCGCGAGGACATAAACTTCAAAGGTTCCGACGCGAGTTGGACTTCTGGTTGTCTTTCTATTCTGTGGTGCCACTGAGGAAACTGGAGTACCCAGAGAGAACCTGTGGTGTTTGGTAGAGTTAAACAGTCTGAAAGTACTCTTTGATGAGAGAAAATTACAAATTTTGAGGTATTTTAGTTAGCTACCGTACTAAATGTCAGTGATGTATACCAAGTTATTTTTGCACTATAGCTGATTGTTCTGATGCACTTGGAATGGAAAGTGGAAAAATAGAGGATTCCCAAATCAATGTTTCTAGTGTGTTATATAGTGCATATGGGAGATTAGCGCGTCTCAATAAAAATATACTAAGATGGGGAGCATGGTGTATTGACCCAAAGCTTTTAAAAGCTGTCACCCAAATGGAGTATAATGAGTACATCAAGATTGATTTGTTGCACGTAACAAACATTACAAAGGTTGCTACTCAAGGAAGGGAATATAACAATGGAAGAGAATATACTAAAAAATACAAGATATCTTACAGTGATGATAACAGAAAATGGATATATTACAAAGACGGAGATTGGAGTCCTAACACAACAAAGGTAGACATTGCAGTTATCAGTTATTCTTAAAGTTTTATATTTGTTTTTGCTGAGCTCCAGATGACTCGAGACTTGATTAACCCACAACCATCTGAATGTACTTGACAAGACAAGACAAGTATAATTATAGTATTATTTTTATGTTTTAGATATTTGATGGCAATACTGATGTATCAACAGTGGTTTCACACACTCTAGATCCTGTTATTCTTGCCAGATATATTAGAATTCATCCAGGATATCATGTGAATGTAGTTTGTTTGAGGCTTGAGTTATATGGTTGTAACCAAAATTCAGGTTTGTTCTGCAATTTGTCAAATTTACAGAACTGTAAAATTATTTGAAAAGAACCCTGTCTTATAATTTCAAGACAATGCATTTTTATCAACTCTGAAGTTTTAACAGTGAATTTCCTCATCCTTTCCTTCAATATGGTATTTCTTTATTTCAGGCATACTTTCCTACTCTATGCCACAAGGTCAAACTACTAAGAATAAAAATATACAATATTTTGACAGCAGTTATTCTGGGACAAATAGAAGTGGAACATTAGTTGGTGGGACTGGTTTGTTAACAGATGGTAAAATTGGTCCAGTCGATTCAAAATTGTACAAGGGAGGAGGATGGGTTGGATGGAGCCCACAGTTTACAGACCCACCTGATGTTAATATCACATTTGAATTTTCTAGTGTAAGGAAATTTGATAGTGTGACGTTTACTGTGAATATTAACGGTGCACGTAACGTGCTGTTTAATAAATCTAGAATATTTTTTGGTGCAACTAAGGATGAGCTTTCTGGCAGTTCATTTCTTCAATATTGTCCACAGCAAGATCAATCAACAAATGGTGCAAAGAATGTCAATCTTACTCTTTCTCTCTGTCACAATATTGGAAAGTTTGTCAGGATACAACTTTATCTTGGAGGTAGATGGCTCTTATTAAGTGAAATCCAGTTTAATTCAGGTATGTACTGCACTGTACTGTACTATGCTGCCTGCACTGTATGTCTGTATTGTATTGTATTGTATTGTATTGTATTGTATTGTATTGTATTGTACTACAAGTGTACTGTACTGTACTGCACTGCACTGCACTGTACTGTGTATTTATTTATTTATCTATTTATTTTATTTATTTATTTATTTATTTATTTATTTATTTATTTATTTATGAGCCCCGTCACATTTAAAACTCAAATTAATACAAACATGAATAAAAACAATAATTCACACAACAACGACATTGCACATTACAAGTATGGTATCAGCTGGCAACTGCAACAACTTTGCCATTGAGTAAAACGCAGATCGCGTTTGGGGGATCCGTGATTAGAATTGCTGCGTATTTGCTATCGTATTATTATGCATCACAAATCGCGGCGCGATTGCGCTTTATAAAATAACATGTATACTACGCGAGCCCTGATTGGTTAATTGCCGTGTTTGGATCAGATTATCCAAACACGGAAAATTCCTGCCAAAATGATTTTTTGAAAATGTCGGACAGTATATCATATTCACTTGTGATTATTTTATAAAAGAAATACCAAATGTTTTTTTCCATGCTGGAGACTCTTATCCAAACACTTGGGAAATTGCTCGACTTTCAAAAATCTAAAAACACTCACCTACAGCTTGTGTTTTGTTACGCTTTTCTCCAGTCTCGCAATTTCCCGCGTGTTTGGATCAGAGTATCCAAACACGGAAAACCATTTGGTATTTCTTTATTCCTAAACATGAATTCAAACGCGATCGCTTTGCCGAGCGTGACAAACTTTTCGTCTACACTGGTAGTTACTTAACTTGTGACAGGCTTGTTGATCACAAGAACTAGTTACAAACTTGTAAACAACTTGTTGCAAGTTGTATCGACAAAGCGCGCAAATGCATTATGATACCAGCTGGATGACAATGATGTTAGCAGACTTGTTACATTATTACAGTACATGTGTGATAATTATTAGTAAAATCATCTTGTTGCTAATAAATAGTTTTAATACTTTTTTAGTTCCAACTATAGAGAGTCAGCCGACCACATTAAAAACTTGTGACACGGTTTTATGTCATGTTGATAAGCCGTTGTCCACCAGTTCTCCAAGTACTCCTGTAGTACCCACATGTAAAGGCAAGTGATTGAAACAAAAAGTAATGTCAGACATAGTTCAACGCTACTCTGGCTTAAAGGTTTTTGTATCTGCGCAACGCGCAGATATATTGCTATCGTGTTGTGTGTGTGTGTGTTAACTTTTTGGTGTAACCGCTGACCTGTAATGTGTGCAGTAGTGTGACTGTTTATATTTCCTCACCATGTTGTATGAACTACGGAGTGAGACGAAGAACAACATTATTTTCGAAGAAAGTCAATTGCAATGCTGTATGATTGGAGTAGTATGATTCAGGGATACTTTAAAATGATTGCGTTTGCCCGTACGCCAAGTAAACAGCGTAATAATGCAATTTGATATTTGCGCTCATGTCAGTTCAAATAGCCTTTTCTCCGTTGTTATTCTATACCATGTTCTCTAATTCACATATGTTGTACAGAATTTAACGCTCTATCTAACCGTACAAGTTTCCCAAATGGCACAAACCTACAGACGATTGATTTACTTTAAATATGACCGCGTTCGACCGTACGCCAAGTAAATAGCGTAATAATTCAATTTGATATTTGCGCTCATGTCAGTTCAAATAGCCTTTTCTCCGTTGTTATTCTATACCATGTTCTCTAATTCACATATGTTGTACAGAATTTAACGCTCTATCTAACTGCAGAAGTTTCGTGAATGGCACAAACCTACAGACGATTCAGGGGTATACTTTAAACACGCGGTATCCGGCTCAACTGCAGTGAAGATATATCCCAACACGTTTGTTATCTTATTAGATGTCGCTAAAATCTTATAAGATGTTGTAAGATCGTTTAAGATCTTATTACAAGATTTGGCGCAGATACATGTACGCATAGCGTACCTTTTGTTTGAATGTAGCTTTGATGTGCTAAGCTTCTAAACATTAGGGACTTTAAGATTCAGACAACGGACTACGGCTGCGGTAGAAAGTTTAACAGTGGTATTAAATGGTGGTGTATTTATACATTCAAATTTAAAGACACATTATTGCATGGACTCGCCTTGTTCTTAAATTCTTGAAGAGATACACTTGTTCAATCTATGTTATTCGCGAGAGTAAGGTTAAGCTTTCCCAAGGCTTCTGTAGCGACTCAGGTTCCGCGTTGTCTTTACAACGTAAAAATGCTTTTTCTACGTTGTCAACAGTCACAACGGCATGAAAATTACTCTTGGGTCCTTCATTTGCAAAAGCTCTTTGTATTTGACATAAAATTATATTGTTCAAACACGTTGCCGTAGTCGTAGTTTTTGTGTTTTCTTAAAGTCCCTGACCTAATGTCTTTAGTGGTACCATGGATTGGTGGTGATAATTGAAAGTCACGAGGCTGTTAACCGAGTAATTTTCATTGTTCTCCAGTGTTTGTAAAACATAAGAGAATAATGAAAATCAAGAGGCTGCAGGCCGAGTGATTTTTATTGTTTTCGAATGTTTTACAAACACGAGAGAACATTGAAAACTACGAGGTAATAGGCCGAGTGATTTTTGTTGTTCTCGAGTGTTTGCAACCCCTGGTAAAACACGATACACGAGTTTATGAAATAGCTTCTCAATCGTCAATTACAGTAGAGGGACTTGGTGATGTTGGTGCATATTAAATTAGACAATGGTTTCACATTGAATTTATAATTAAGAAATGTGGTAATAAACGGTTTAATCTTTGTTTGTGCCATTTATTATCTGATTTCCTAATTATAAATTCAGTTTGCGTGACCTTACCCAGCGAGTCAGAGCCCCTTTCCGACCAACGCAGGCTTCGGGGGAAAGTGGGCTTTGCCAACAAGGCTCTAACGCATTACTTGCTATTTTCCTGCTAACGCGTGTTCATAAACTAGAACTTGTTTGACCAGTTTAAAACCTGACTGACTCACCCCAAACTTGGGGCGAAGATCGAGTTTGTTGGCAGAGCCCACTTTCCCTCGAAGCCTGCGTAGGTCGGAAAGGGGCTCTGTCTAACTCGCAGGGTAGTGCGACCTTTACCCGGTTTCAAAAGTCATACACATGCCGTCATGACCGAATATTTTTTTCTGGTTGGCTAATTAGCTCATGAATTATTAATGAGTTTAAAGTGTATATGAAACGAAAATTAAGTTTGTCTTATTTGAAAGAACTCTTAAAATAATGGGGAATATCAATTTACAGCTTTTTCATATTTTACTTAGTTCTTGAGATATTTAGACTTATGTGATACGCGAATGAGATAAGTTATGGTTCGTTTTTTTCTAATTAACATATTCGAAAATCGTGAATATTTTTAAGATTATTGAACAAAATCACTTGTAACTTGTCTTTCATGTTTAGTTGCATGAACTGTAGCAATATGCAAAGTTTCAAGTGATTTTGTTCAATAATCTTAAAAATATTCGCGATTTTCGAATATGTTAATTAGTGAAAAAACGAACCATAAGTTATCTCATTTGAATATCACATAAGTCTAAATATCTCAAAAACTAAGTAAAATGTGAAAAAGCTGTAAATTGATCTTCCCCATTATTTTAAGAGTTCTTTCAAATAAGACAAACTTAATTTTCGTTTCATATACACTTTAAGAAGTAATAGATCAAACATGACGAAGAGTGTTTCATCCGATATCCAGTCACCGAGATGTGGATGAAACACTCTTTCGAGTATTTGATCTAGCTTCTCAAACAAATCAGTATTTTATTAAAAAACTCAGGTCAAAAGTTGGCAAAATTCTATAATAATTAAGACCGGGTTTCCAGTTCACCGTCGCAATACTGATTTCCATTTTTTCCTCATGAATTATTAATGAATTTGAGAATTTAATGTCAAGTGTTTTATTTCTCTTAGATTGTACTACTTTCACTGATAATGCTCCTGTTACTACTGTTCCTGTTCCTGGTTCCTCTAGTTCTACCAATCTTCAGATGATCATAATTATTGTTTGTGTCATTCTACTTGTCGTTGTTCTTCTTCTTGTCCTGTTATTCTTCCTCTACCGACATCGTCTATTTTGCTTTGGCAGACTGAGACGCCAAAAAAGCAAGACTGACATAATGGGTGTTCATGTAGAACTGAATGAGAGAGATAGTGTACACGATCCTACTTATGATAAGCTGAACAACGATGATAATATTGGTAATCCACTTTACGCGAGTGTAAACAACGATGATGATAAACAACCAATGTTATCTCCTGTGAAGAAGAAAAGTAACCCACTGGACGAAGTGAAGGCACCAGGTTAGCTACGAATCAGCATTGATGGATGGATGGATGGATTGATTGATTAATTGATTGATTGATTGATTGATTGATTGATTGATTGATTGATTGATTGATTGATTGATTGATGATTAATTGATTGATTGGTTGCTTGCTTGATTGATTAATTGATAAATCAATCAATTGATTCTCTTTAAGCCTACTTAGACTTTCTCAGACCTACTTAGACCTACTTAGACCTACCCAGACCTACTTAGACCTACCCAGACCTACCCAGACCTACTTAGACCTACCCAGACCTACCCAGACCTACTTAGACCTACCCAGACCAACCCAGACCTACCCAGACCTACTTAGACCTACCCAGACCTACCCAGACCTACTTAGACCTACCCAGACCTACTTAGACCTACGTAGACCTACTTAGATCTACTTAGACCTACTTAGACCTACTTAGACTTACTTAGACCTACTTAGACCTACTTAGACCTACTTAGACCTACTTAGACCTTCTTAGACTTATTTAGACCTACTCAGACCAACCCAGACCTACCCAGACCTACTTAGACCTACCCAGACCTACCCAGACCTACTTAGACCTACCCAGACCTACTTAGACCTACGTAGACCTACTTAGATCTACTTAGACCTACTTAGACCTACTTAGACTTACTTAGACCTACTTAGACCTACTTAGACCTACTTAGACCTACTTAGACCTACTTAGACTTACTTAGACCTACTTAGACTTACTTAGACCTATTTAGACCTACTTAGACCTACTTGCTTAACCCTACAGTGTACTGTTGTAGATCATCTTAGTTAACATGCTAATTCTAAACTCTACGTGATCGTACATAACGTCTCTACTGAGATATTCTTTAGTTTTAACAATGGAATATATCTGTTAGATAACAGAAAATCAGATTTGTATGCTGAGCCAGATGTCGAAGACCCTCCCAAGGTTCCTGATGAATATGCCGAACCAGTAGACAGTTTGACAAAGCCGGCTGAGGAAGATGAGGACATTATGGCTAACCCAATTTACGAAGGTGTGTACTCTGAACCGCTGTATGGCGTGTCAGGTACAATACTAGTGGGACCCCAGGACGAGACATTGAAACGAGGCTACACTATGGAGAAATTTCCCAGTGATCATTTGGAGTTCAAGGAAAAGATTGGTGATGGACAGTTTGGCGAAGTTCACATTGCTGTGGCTGATATCAAGGATATAGACACAACTCTTGGTACGTCATGTTCTAGAGCCCTTGGATGAATTCGGTCGGTCGGTCGGTCGGTCGGTCGGTCGGTCAGTCAGTCATGATGATGTGATGATGATGAGAGTGGTGGTGGTGATGATGGTAGTGGTAGTGGTGGCGATGGTGATGTCGTGGTGTTGACGATGGTGGTAATGGTGGTGGTGGTGCTGCTGGTGCATGGTAGTGATGGTTGTGATGTAATGGTGGTGGTGATGGGTGATGATGGTGGTGGTGATGATAGCGCTGGTGGTGGTAGTGATGATGATGGTGGTGATGGTAGTGGTGATGGCGATGATAGCGCTGGTGGT